>JAZKJV010003101.1:0-133764 GCA_037367405.1 Ottelia alismoides | reverse complement strand
TCTTACCACCTCATCAATGAAGAGCTACGTGCATAGTGTTTGTCCAAGTTAGGTCATTATCTAAAAGAATCCTGCGTATGCACGAGATATTCTACTTAGACTAGTCAAGATGACATGTGAACATAGACTTGCGGACTCAAAGAATTAAGTCTCTTGACCTGAGAAATCTTAACTCCAGTTCCTATAAGGTTCCTCTGAAATTAGGTGGATTAAGGTCAAATCAAGTCCATCCTCAATATCTACTCATAACTTGGTTCAGAACCCACTAGCTTTTCACTTTGCATATGCAGAAATATGCAGATGAGATGAGATGTCATGCTATGAAAATGCAGGACTCTTTTTATATTTTTTTTTTATGCAGGGATGATATGCAAGAGTAAATAAGAAGCCTTTTTTTTTGTTTTATTTTTCTGGTATACAATAAGAATTGATCGTCCCCTCCATTGTAGCAGATATATTTTCACTTAACCATACAATTGAGGATGGTCAAAATGATCGTCCCCGATGGTCATATCGAAAATAAGACCCACTAGGTCCCATTTCCTTCCATTATTTCTTAAAAAACTCTCCCAAACTCTCCTCTCGCCCTTGCTGCCATTGTTACTGCTCGCCGCCCATGTGCCTACTGTGGTCGGCGGCCTCCCCCTTGTTTCTCTTGCGATGTTCGCCAATGATCTTTTGCACCCTTTCTCCCCCGTTGTCTTCATGCTCTCCTAAATAACTCTTATCCTTACTCGAGGTATTTCCTATGGCTTACTAGTTTTTTAGAATTATATTATTGTGTGCTAATATTAATTGTATGGTCTTTATGTAATGCTTGTGGTATATAAGTTGTGTATGGTTTGTATTTGTGATAAGGATTATGGTATATACATTGTAACATATACATATGGATGCATATATATGCATTTAGTAGGTTGTGTAGGGATAAAATTTTGTGTAACTGAATTAGTTGTACTCTTAAATTTTCATGTGATATGTACGTAAACGTATGAGATTGACTTAGTTGTACTCTTATACATGTGATATGTATGTAGATGTATGAAATTGATTTAGTTGTACTCTTATACATGTGATATGTATGTTATGTAGTTGTACTCTTATATATGTAATTGCACTTAGAGTAATTTATTTGATGTGTGTAGATGCATTGAATAGGTTGTGGAGAAATATAATCTCAAATTATATAAAAGAGAAGCAATAATATTGTTTTGATAAAATAATCCTAGACTTGTGTAGACAACCATTCGAACGACAAATCAACAAAGTTTATCATTTGGAAAGCTAACGTATTAGGCTATTGATTTAAGAATAAAGTATAGTGTTCTATTAGTTCAACAAAATGGATAAGACGTGGATGGATAAGAGATTCGATTATTTTCAGAAATATAAGAGAGGAGTATTGGCATTTTTGGACTAGACATTTCACTTCGAGATTATAAATAAAAGATTTCGAGGCGGCAATATCTATTATCCATGTGTGAGATGTAAGAATAATAAATGCAATGATAGAGTGAAGTTTATAGTCATATTATACTGAATGATTTTTGGTTACATTACTCTGTTTGGATCAAACATGGAGAAGTTATAAAGCAAACAAGAAGGTATGAAGATATAGATGCTGGTGTAGAAACTTCTGGGCAACTGAGAACATTGATAATGGGTTGTTTGATTTGATGGATGATTGTTGAATCTAAGTTTTACATGGTTTTAATTATTGTGAAAATATAAGAAGTGTCGTAGCACCCAAAACCGATCCAACAAAAATTTTATTCTAAAGAGATGAATGTATTAGTTATTAACCCGGTATATCTTCCATTGTCAAACTCAGGGAGGCTACAAATAAAAAGGGAAATTAATTATTGATAATTAATGAAGATTTATAATGTCTTTCCTCTTTTAACTTTTGTGTCTTCTTAATGAAGTTATATTTTTATGGATTTTTAAATGTTTTATATATTTTTATATTTTCAGACGTTTATATTTAATTGATTTATTTTTGAAAATTTTTATATATTTTTAGTTTTTTAAAATGAATTTATGAATAATGTATACACAAAAGTGAAATGAAGTTTTTGTATTTAACGTATGTCAAAAAAAATCTCAAAATAAAGAAATAAAATGTTTTTGTGTTTTATAATTTTTTATTATTTTTAATGATTTTTATGGTATTTCTATATTTTTATGGATTTTCACTAAAAGAAGGAAAATAATTTTTAAAGGTAAATCTACATAGTATTTTGGTATGTTTAAAATAGAAAATAAAAGGAAATAATCTAGAAACATATTTTGTATAGAAGAATATTTATTAAGATTTCTAATAAGACCAAATATGTATTTTTATGATTATTCTATGATTTTATACAATTTTTACAAGTTTCTATGTATTTTTTTGATTTTTTTGTTTTCGAGTTGAATTTTTTATGTTTATATAAGTGATAAAATACAGTAAAATAAAGCTACATTAGTTTTTTAGAATTTTTGAAGAGATTTCAAATTTTTATGTATTTTTTAATTTCAAACAGAGGAATATGTACTTTTTTGTATTTAAAAAATAAATGAATTTTATTTTGGAAAACAAAATTATATGAGATAGATCTCATTATTAAGAACTTAATCTAATATTTATAGAATTTTTGGTTAATAGGAATTATTTAATCCATGTAGTAAAAGCAATAAAAGAAAGGGATATTTACACCCATAACCCTGAGTAACTTCATAATTACCCCAGAAACCCTTCATAATTATGAATTATACTCAAGACCCTGAATAACTGTTTCGTTTTACATCCATAACCTTCCGTTAGTTTAGTCCATTAACTCAACCAAATGGCTGAGTTAATCTAACCATTCAATGATCTAACGGCTGAGATTAATTTGAAAAAAAAATAAGAGGAGGTGAGTTCGAGAGAATGGTAGGCGGTAGAGAGATGCGTGCAGGAGGACCTTCAACCTGGGGCTTGCAGGTGCGGGCGAGCCGAGGGCTAGTCTGGAGTGCGGATGAGCGTGAGCTTGCGGGCGAGTGGAGAGGGAAGGGACTGGTTTGTCTGCAGCTTGCAGCATGGTGGGGGTGCCTGGAGCACGGGGAGCGGTGGGCTGGTGAGCTGCTTGGAGCGCGGGCGAGTTGGGGGGGAGGGGGCGCAGCGTGTGAGACGGGGGTTTCTGGATCTTGTAGCGGCGGGGAGGGCTGTGTGGAGCTGGAGCTCGCCAGCAGGAGGGGGGGATGGAGCTCGGAGGTGGGGGCAGGCGCGTGAGTGGGGGGTTCTGGAGCTTGTGGCGCGGCGGGGGGTGCTTAGAGCTGGAGCTCGCCAGCGGCAGTTGGGTTGGGGGGTGATGGAGCTCGAGAGGCGCGGAGGCATCTTGTCGGAGGTGAGCAAGGGAGAAGCGCAGCCTACGACACACGGCTGGGGGTGGAGGTACCCGACGCGGAGGGGGGGGGGGGGGGATGCAGCGCAGCGTGCGAGATGGGGGTTTCTGGAGCTTGTGGCGCTGGGGAGAGGGGGCGTAGAGCTGGAGCTCGCCAGCAGGGGTTTTTGGAGCTTGTGGAGCTCGCCAGCGGAGGGGGTGATGGAGCTCGGAAGCATGGGTTTCTGGAACTTGTGGAGCTCGCCAGTGGAGGGGGTGATGGAGCTCGGCAGGCGCATGTCAAGCGCATAGTGGGGGGGGTGTTCTAGAGCTTGTGGCGTGGCGGGGGGTGCCTGGAGCTCGCCAGCATGGGTTGGGGGCGGGGAGGGAGGGGGTGATGGAGCTCGAGAGGCACGGGGACAACTTGTCGGAGGCGAGCAGGAGGCAGATGCGGGGCGACGGTCTCGCATACAGGAAGAGGCGCGTGAGTGGGGAGTTTCTGGAGCGACGCAACGGGAGGTGCCTGGAGATGGAGCTCGCCAGCGGGGGGCGAGGAGAGGGGTGATGGAGCTCGGGAGGCGTGGGGCGGAGCGGGGCAGTTTGTTGGGGGCGAGCCGGGGAAAGTGGGGCAGCTTGCCTGGATTTGGGGGGTATGATTTTGATTGATGTAAAGAATGGCATAATGTTATAAATATGATGTATTTCGAAGGGTAAAATGGTCAACTTATAACATTTTCCGTCAAAGTTAACGGACAATCAAGACAGAACTTGACACAGGGCTATGTCATGTAAAGGTTAAACATTATTCGGGGTCCTGGATGTAATTCATGCTAATCGAGGGGTTCTGGGGTAATTATGAAGTTACTCAGGGTTATGGGTGTAAATATCCCTAAAAGAAATGCATCAATTTAGGGACTGGAATGTAACTAATCTGAAACTAGCAAAGCATTTATTAACAAGAAAATGATTCAAGGGCTAATTGCGTAAAAGTCCAAATAAATCACATGCTCTAGCATGTGATCCACAATATTAGGGGTAAATATGCAATTACTTAAACATTTTGATTCTTTTATTAACAAATCAGAAGTTAAGGAGAAAACTGTAATAAACCCAACAATGCACATGATGGCTCACACGAGTTCATCTAAGAAGGACCAAATTGCAAATAAAAAGAACTACATGACTAAATTGCAATTTTTTCAAATTTTATTACACTGATAAAGGAATAAATCGTAAATTCTGAAAATAAAAGGGAGAAAAGTGTTAAATCACCACTATAGCTCGTGCTTGTTTCATGAAGTTGTTGAATGACCGTCTAGTTAAGATTGATTCTCCTGGATTTGATCCTATGGTTGTAAGTTAGGCTTGAAGTGATGCTCCAGATTAAATCTAGAACTCTATGTTCTTGATTGGACACTTCTGGATGGTGATGAAAGAACACATTTGAAGGCTACTGCAGATGAGCTTCGGTCTCCCAAATCTCAACAGATATGGGATGGATCAGATCTACAATGGGCTCAAATGACTTCTAATGTGGATCCACATTAGTCTATGATGTTGAGCGATTCTAGATCTCGCTGAGAGGAAATCAGGTGGTGCTACTCCTCAACGAGTGCTCCTTCGCATGATGGTGCTTGATCTTAGCTCCAGGTTTTTCCAAAGATCTTGCAAGTATTATTAGCAAGGCTCGAAGCTTCAACATGTTTTGGCCATGGATTATTAGGCGGAGATGGATGAACGGGTCAGGTCTTTTGAATGGATGAGGGACTGAGACCCAAAATCAGTATCTAATCCAAGGATCACAACTTATGATAAGGGACACAAAAGAATGAGCAAAGAAGTGGGATGTTGAGAATAGATGATCGGCCATTGAACCAGGATGCAAATTAAGGGTGAAGGACCTCCGATCCTGATGATCGTATATCATATCTAATCTATACTAATGATCTGGAAATCAAAATAAAACTAAACAAAATTGCTCAAAATTAAAAGTACATTACCTGATGAAGATTGAGGATGGAACAGGGATGTTCTCACCTCGATGCAGGTGTTTCTCTACTACAGAAGGTTCAACTCATCGAAGAATATCTCTGTCGGCTATGGATCTCATCTCCACCGATATCACACGCTTCTGCTTGAAAGGGAACTAATCATGTCACGAACAAACACTCTTGAATCTCAAGCTTGGGGTAAATGGGGGTGGAAATAGATCAGATCATGAAGGAGAACCTGGAGCTTTATGTATAGGCGATGGGAGAGCAAAATCAAATGAAAAAAGGGCATGCGAACCAAGGCAGATCAGGCGAGAAATTATTCGGGTGTGGATCTCCATTATTATGTGGATCGAGAGGCATAGAAATCAGACCAGATGATGGAGTAATTTGATCGAGAAAAAAATCAAGAAGTAGGCAGGTCACAACTTTATTCAGATTCAAGGAGGAGAGGCTGAGTTGACCTAGGTCAACGGACTTGATTCCATTGAATTGGGTGCAAGCCCGAATAAGGCCAAACAGAAAAGGATAAAAGGACATAAAATAAAGAGAAAATAATTAAAATAAATTAGAAAAAGGCTTTAAATTAAGAAGTTATTAAAATAAAATATGTTTTTAGTTTAATAAATTATTTTTAATGATTTTAAAAAATAAGTAAATAATTTAATTTATTTGGTTATAATAACATAATACATATATTTAAAAGTATAAAATGCCTATATATAGTATACATAATGTTAATTATTTACTAAAAATATATATTATTTTATATTTTATTTATTTATAGAACATTTAGATGGATTTAAATATATTTTTATTTAATTTTTATGAAATAATTAAATGGAATAAATAAATAAGTTTGTGTACAATATATGTACATTATAAATATGTAATAAATACAATTATTTATTTTTTGATTATTTTTAATTTTGTTATTTGCATTTGTATTTATATAAATAATACAAAATATATACAAATCATTAAAAATACTATATGTAAAAAATAGAAATAAAAACAATATACACATATAGATACAATGACACTTCAAGAAGTCGAGCTTCACATTTGAACTCTAAATTTATGAAACCACTTTCATGTAAAGCTTATTTAATTTTGAACACAATGAAAGTGAGTTTGATTTTATTTTAAGTTCATATGGAGTAGATATTGATCTTTCAATTATGTCCTTACGGTTTTTCAAAGTGTTGTCCCTTTTATTATGTACATGGTTTATTTTTGCAATTATTTTTATTATTTAAAACCCATTTTTATGTGCAAGTTTCAAGAAGAAAATATTTTTATTTAAAATTGAATTAATGATAAATAAAATATTACAAAATATGTGCATAATGAATAGTAATAAATATATACTATGTGAATTGAGTTTATGAGATTTTTATAAATTAAAGACCCTATCTCCCCTACTTTATTCATTGTCGATTGGGTCAAGACTTGAACTACTCTCGGGGTTAGGAGCATTCTGTATTTATTTCATTTATACGGTCTTCTTTTCTTCCCTTTTCCTTTATTTATTTATTTTAGGTTAAAATAATGACAATAATGCACTATTAATGTGTGATGTTAAATTGATAATAAATGAGAATTAATGCTATCCATATGTGTTTTGTAAGGGATTTTTAAGACAAAATAGATGATTAAATATGATCAATAGGTGATTCATCATCCCCCTATACTTTACCTTTGATAGTCCCTTAGCAAATATGATCAATAATTTTTATTTTTAAACTAATTTTCATAAAATCGAAGTATGGAGCTTGATCAGACCTCTGGATTGTTAGTTTGTTGGAACCTTATTGGAAATAGGATTTAAGACTCAACAACCCGTAAGTTCCACAAGTCTATGTTCTGTTTGCCTCAACGGTCAGGTAAGAACAAGTCTTCATATGAAAACTCTTATGACTATGAATCTTACTTATATGATGAAGGTGAAGTATAGCTCTCCACATCTGAAATGACAAAGAACATCCTTTTATAGCAAGGTAACCCTAATTCCCTAGTCTAGCTACTCTTTCCTTGAGGAGAGGGGTATTCCCTTCTAAGTTCAAGTTAAACCGACCCAAGAAGAGGAGGTATAGAAGAGAATGGAGTGTGTCTAGTGTAGACACATATCCTTTGGAGCTTGGCTAGTGTAGCCAAGTCTCCAGCTGCATGCTTTCCTTCAAAATCTTTGGCTTTGAAACATATGCCTTGCTTATTGATATTTTTCTCCGAGGGGAGTGGTTTTTTTATTTGCTTTTTGCCTGTCTAACTTTTTTTGGAAACTTTATTTCTTACTTTTGTACTTACTGATTGTCCAACTTTACAGAGGTGGTCATGTGATCTCACAAGGCGAGAGGACAGTCGTCGAGATGATCGCTCATGAAAGCCAATTAAGTCAATAATTAACCCATAGATAATAGTAAAGCAATGTAATGTAAGTGTTAAGTCAAAATTTATTATGACCCTACAAATAAGTGTACAGTGGTCAAGCATGTGTAGGGTGTCGAACACATGGAACAGACGGGTGTAGGTTATTATTTATTTCTATAGATGTAGATATATATGTTATTTACTTAGTGTTTTGTGGGGTTTTGGTATATTAAATTTCTATGGGTTTTTTATGTTTTACTTATATTTTTAAATTTTGTAATTTTATAATGTTTATTTCCTTTTTTATATTTTTATAATTTTTTATTTTTTTCCTTTTTTATATTATATAATAAGTATATTTATAACTATATGTAATAATATATAAAATATAAGTAATATAATATATATATATAATAGATGTAAAATTCAGTAAATACAAATAAAAACAGTCCTTTTTTAAAGTTTTATAATATATTTAGGTTTTTATACTTAATAATATTATAATTATGTATGCATAAGGATATATGTATATATAGTAGATAGGATTTTATATTTATAATTATATCTATAGGTATTCAAAAATAGTAAAATAAAATGTTTTGTGTTTTTCTAATTTTCTTCTATTTTTGTGAATTTTTTGGTAATTTTTATGTATTTTTAAAGTCCAAAATAGTTCAAATCAGGGAATAAATAATTAAGTCGAATTGGTTTGAATTTTAAAAATAGAAAATAAGTCCAAAATAATTCAAACTATTTTTAATATGTAGTACTATGTATATATAAAAATATATAGAGAGAACTATTTCTTAGAATTTTTGGAAATTTTTTCTAATTTTTATAGAAGTTAAGAGAGTTTTCAATTTTTTAGGTTTTTTCTTTTGTATTTTTTTTTTTAATTTCTTGTCTGGAGTGATAAAATATAGTAATAAATATTATCTAATTTTTTGGAATTTTGAAAGAAGGTTTTATAATTTTTGTATTTTTAAAGCTAAACAAGGAACAAGTAGGCTCTTTTTTATTTTTAATAAATGGAATATGCAAGTAATATGCTAAATAATAAAAATCATGATGTGAATGACATAACATGAAGCACCTTCCCCTATTTTTCCATAATTTTTGGAGCACGGAAATTATTTATACAAAAATAAAATGCAAATATGTAAATACAAGGCCTAACATGGGAGTTTTTCAATAAAGATAAAATGCATGGACGTCTGTGCAAAATACCCAGAAGTTTTGAACTATAATTACAATTTTTTAAACTAAACAAAAATACATAAACCTAGAGGGGTGTGGCTGCAATTTGGCCAACTCACATGGGGGGGTACGTGAGCTGACCTAGCACAAGACCTATATGGAACATTTAACAACTACGAGGGGGTTCGCGCAAATAATCCTCAAAAGTTAACACTTAATTAACTAATTTCATGGTTATTTATTAATTAAAAAAAAGGTAGAGGGGGTCCTAAGCAATTTACCCCAAAAGCGTGCTTCATCATGCGGTCCAGGGCACTGCACATCAACACACTTAAGAGGACCGAATGGTAGAGAAGGACAACGCTTCACTTCGATTCAATGGCCCAGATTAGATCTGGGTTGTGTTCTTCGTCTGATGTCCTAGGTGTCACTTGGAAGAACACTCAAGAGAAAGTCTTGAGCATTGCTTTGATTTGAAATCTCCTCGCTCCAACCTCCAATCGCCTTGCCAACGGGTCCAATAGCTCGTTGGGGGGGGGGGCTCTGCATTTGTAGATGTCGCTCGATGATGTCCATGTCCACTTTAATGGGACTTGGGGCTCTACACTCTTCGTGTGACCTGAAGAATCTCCAGGAGCTTCAATTCGACTCCAGGGGAACCTCGAGACTTGGGTCATGCACAAAAACTGTCCTCCAGTTTGATGGGAAGCACCTCAACCAGTGGGTGAAGCTGATGCGCAAGAGAATGGCATGGGTGGGGGAGCTATAGGGAAGGTGATAGAACGAGCTCCAGGTTGCCACATCCTTGTAGGATTTGGGTTGTAAACGAAGGGAAATAGGTGGAGAACACAATAAGTTACAAAATGGAGATGATTGTGAATGGAAACAATGTGGAGGTATGATGGATTTTGGCATGGAGCTCGAGCTCCAGGTCAAAAGGGGTTTTGATTCTACCATAATTTAACTACTAAAAACTAAAAGTAAAATATGGAAATAAGACCTACAACTAATATTAACCTAAAAATACTAGAAAAAGGCATCAATTTGGTCTGAGGACCAAAGCGACAGAACTGACGGAGGGTTGCTCCGGCGATGATCGGATCGAGCTCCTCCATGCCTCCTCCTCGCTGTAGATCGGCTAAAGCACCTTCTGACACAAGACAACAATGGCATGATCGGTCTGAGGGGCTAGAAAGCTAGAGAGAGATCAGAGGCAAAAAATGGAGAAAGGTGGTTGGTTTATAGGCGAAGAAGCGGATGACTTCGAGGGCAGGTTGTGTGCGAAGAAGAAGGGATTGGTGCGAGGCATGGTCCAGCGAGGGAGAAGGTATGCAGGCTGCAGGAGGGTGAATGGCTCGAGGAGAGGGGGTGTGTGGTGGAGTAGAAATTCGGAGAAAATAGCCTCCCTGTGATTTCTGACACGGGGTGGCTAAAGAGAATACAGTTGACCCAAGTCAACTTTTCTCGAGCCCAGGTTGGTCCACGTGGACCAACGAGAAAAAGGGAACAAACCAATCTTTAAAAATCGATAAAGTTTAATAAATTAATTAATTAATTTTTCTGTTAAAACATAAAAGAATCTTTATAATTTTATGTGTTATTTTATTCAGATTTTTATTTATTTTCCAAGGCCATTTATTATGTGATAGTTTTACATGTATAGTTATAGGTATAAATACCTATATTATGTATATTTTATTTTAAATTTGTATTTTGTATTTTATTATTACATACAAGTATTTTTATATCTATAATTTATTTAAATACATATTTAGGTATTTTTATTATGTTTTTCAGAGTTTAGTTATGAACTTAATTAATTATATATATGTGTATTACATTGGTGTATTAAAAGTACATTTTACCTATATGTTAAAGTATATTATTTATTTTATTTTATTTTGATGGTTTTATTTTATTCTAATTATTTACATTTGTTTTAAAAAAGTATTTACAAATTTATAAAAATATAAGAAACTAAAAAAAATTAACGAATAAATATATGAATATTGTATACATGTATCTTGCACAATGAGGGCCCAAAAGCCAACTTTTGCATCTTAACTCCAAATTGAATGAAACCATCTTCATTAAATAGATAATTTAGTTTTATGAATAATAAAGTGAGTTTGGTGAATTTTAAGTTTGTATGGAAAAGACACGGGTCTGCAAAATTTTCTTTGCGGCTTTTTATTCTGTGTCCCGGACACACTATGCTTTATTTTTTAGTGAAATCAATTTGTATTTTCTTTGTATTTTTATGTACAATTATGTTGAAGATTTATTGATTTGAGGTATAAAAATAATAAAACAAAATGGGTCCCAAAAGGGCTAAAAGGATCAAAGTTTTTATGTGGTTTCATGTACAGTTTCTCTACCCTATCTCCACCTACATTATTCCTTGACGATCAAGTCATCATGATGATTGGGTCTTGGGATCTAGGGTCACTCAGTGTCTTTGACACTTCATTCTTTTTATTTTCTTTTCTTTATTCTTTTATTTTGGTATTAAGTATAATATTTTATACAATATTTTACACAGTATTTTTATATGACTTATTGAATGTTATTTTTCAGAAATCAATAATGTATACATGCATTCAGCTTGGGAATTAAGGCCAAAATGAAAGAATAAAAGTGGTGAAATGGAGATTCATCACGTGCATCATTGCAACATTTTCATAAGGAGTTTTTCTTCTTGTACCAGTAGACTATCCCTCTTTTGAAGCTTTATTGCAACCGACAGCATCCCATCTTTAGATGTCAGTGCCACTAGACTAGGTTGGGGGTCACTTGCTTCCAATTTAGGCTACGTATGTTTCCATTTGTGTGTGTCTCAAGCTAGCGGATCCTGCCCCTCACCACCTGATGACAGAGGTTTTATGAGGGTCTAGAGTAATCCGCAAAAGGCGGGATCACAATGTCGCTGAGGTGACCGCTCAAGAAACCTCGTGTCGATCAACAATTAACCCACAGTAAATATATGCAATAAATATCCAAAAATGTGGAGTTAAAATTTATTATAACTCTACATGTAAATGTGTATAGGTGTAAGCACAGGTAGAGGTCGAACACTGGGAGGCGAATGGTTGTATGCCATGTATCATTCAATTATTCAATCATTGGTTCGTGTCCTTTTATTGTTTTAGTGGGTTTTGGGTTTTGTAATTTTTTTATATTTTTGGTTTTTGTAATTTTTATTTTGTTTTTTTTATATTTTATATTTTTTATATTTTCTTTTAATATTTTTAATTATATAATATAAATAGATAAATATATATAAGACATATTTATATAAAGAGATATACATATATAAGAAGAGAAAGAGAAGTACTATAGTCTATAGATATATATGTATACTTAAAAGATATATATAGATATAATTTTTTTGGCTTTTCAATATTTTTCTAATTTTTTTGTTATTTTCCTGAAATATTTCTAATTTTTATGTATTTTTAAATTCAAAAATCTCCACAATATAGGACTAATTAAATAGCCGTATATAATTTGGGTTTTAAAAAATACAAAATAAACTCCAAAAATTCCCAAATTAATTTTAATATATTAATAATAATATACAGATAATTATAAAAGAGAAAAATATATTTTTGGTGTTTTTTAAGGGTTTTTCTATTTTTTTGTTGGATTTTGGTGCTTTCTGATTTTTTTAATTTTCTTTTTCATATTTTTAGGGTTTTTCAATTTCTGGACTCAATATATATATAATTATACCATATATATAATTTTTGGGATTTTCAAAAACATTTTCTAATTTTTTTGTATTTTTCAATTTAAACAGTACAAAAATGGCTTCCATTTCATTTTTAATAATCAAGAAAGATGCAAAAAATGCGAAATAAAATATGAGCGTGAACAAGCATGGCATAGAGCACCTATCCTAATTTTTGTGGATTTTTAGAAGCCATCTAGGTATTTTTAATAAATAGATAAAGAGACAAAAAATAAAACAGCCTGGCAGGGGTATTTTTGCAAATAAAATAAGTTACAGGGGCATCAGTGCAAAAATACAACAGAAATACTTATAGGTATTTTACCTATATATTATATATTCTTTATTTATTTAATGAATTTTATTTGTTTTTATTATAGATTTGTATTTTTTATAAGATTTGGAGCTCAAGTTAGACCTTGGTGTGAAAGTGTGTGTGGAACCTAGTCGGGAACCAAATCTAAAACATAACAGCCTCTGAGAGTCACAGAACTCGGTTCAAATCACCTCAATAGCCAGGTCAGAACTAGCCTACATCATACGCAAACCCTTATGACTATGAAGCTGACTTGTACAGTGTAAGTGATAATGGCTCTCCCCAACTGAAATGACAAAGAGACTGACTTCTCCAGAATGACAACCCAATGATTCCATAATCCAACAGCTCTTTCCTCGAGAAGCGGGGTATTCCCTTCTAAGTTCAAGTGGCATCCAACTCAAGAGGAGGGGGTAGAGAAAAGAATGGACGGTAGCCAGTGTAGCTACCTATCTTGGGATGCAAGACCAGTGTAGTCAAGTCATCCAGCTGCAGGCTCACATGGTCTAACTTTTATGCTCAAGCTTGCTTATTTTCTATACAACATATATACTCCGGCAGGCATTTTTATTTTTGTTCACAAGCCTGTCCACTTTTTTGGAGCTTCATCATCATTTTTTTTTCAACATACTATTCACAGCAGCATTTACATAAGGAGTTTTTCCTCTTGAGCCAGAAGACTATCCCTCTTTTGAAGCATTATTGCAACCCACACTCTCCTGTCTTTAGACCTCATGGCGATTGGACCAGGTTGGGGTGCACTTCCCTCCCTAGAGGAGGACGAATGTTTCCACCCGTGTGCGTCTCGGACTGACAAATCCAACCCCCTCACCACTCCAACTGAGTTGAGCCAAGTGAAAGGTGCAAGTGTCCAAGTTAGGTCACGGTCGACAAGAGTCATACGTGTGTTTCGAAAAGTTCTAGTTAGTCCACTGAGGTGACTTGAACCCAGTCCTGATTTCTCAAAGAATTTAAGTCTGAATAGACCTGAAGTACCTTAAACCTAGTTCCTATAAGGTTCCAGTGCAATTAGGTGCAGTAAGGTCCAACCAAGCCCCAAGCTTCGACTTTATTGGACTAGTTCAATTATCAAGCTCAATCAAAGAAGATGAATGCAATGCAAATGCTATTTACAAATATGCAAAGAATAATGCAATTTTTCAAAGAATTTGAAAACAAAGAGAAGAATTTTTACACAAAGAATTTTTGCAAATAAAAGAATTTTGGCACTCGAAGTATAAAATATGTACACTATTTACACGGGCGTGCTGCTTTATTTTAATGATTTTTAAAGAATTTAGAATTTATTTTTTTTATTTACAGATATATCTGTATACTTATTAAAGAATCTTGTTTATTATTATTTTTATTTAAAATAATAATAGAGCATTTTAGTTATTTATTATATGTGACTATTCCTCAAACTTATTTAACACAAATTTTTCAAATAATTTTTGAAAACTATAGTCCAAACTAATTTTTACAATCATTTTTACAAACATTTACACACATTTGAAAATCATTTTGCAAAGGTCTTTCAAAACAGTATATATAGATTTTTCAAAGTATTTTTGCAACCATTTTTCAAACCATTTGCAAATCATTTTTCAAACATTTTATTTCACACAAAGAAAATAAATTTTTACAAACCACACATTTTTACAAAGGTTGAAAACATGTAACAAAATGTTTTCAAAATAGTTTTCAATAAATGTTCACAATACTTTTCAAACTACTTTTCAAACATTTTGCAAAAAACATTTTCACCTGATTTATTAATCAGTATATACAAAAGAATTTGAGGAATAATCCCATCTTTTTATTAAGGGTTTTTAACGAATTTTAAAGAATTATTAGCCATATTTATTAGTAAAATACGAAAGTACGAGTTATGGCTAAAGTATATACATAGTATATACGACCCCCCTATACTTAGCTTGAGCTATGTCCTCATAGATCGAAAAGAAAAGAGAAGACATAACTCGTGCTGAGTATAGACAAGTCGAAAGAATATACGATTAAGGGTGGGAATATACAGATGAACAAATCAGGGGTTGCACCCCCCTATACTTAGGACAAAGTACGTCCTAAGTACAGAAAACTGGCACAAAGGGGTGACACCTTTTATTTAGATACAGAAGATAGAAAAGGAAAAGAAGAAAAGAAGAGAAGATGGATATATACAGACAGATGAAAGGATCGTGAAGAATATACACATCACTCCCCCTATACGTAGGGTGAGATATCCCTAAGTATAGGAAAGAAAAGGAGTGACGAAAAATATGCAAGGAAAGAACAACTCAGTGTGTGCCCCCCTATACTTAGGACAAGGTACGTCCTAAGTGTAGACACAAAGATGTGGCGATAGATCTGGGGCACACAGAACATACGGGAGAATGAATGAAAAAGATACACATATATACAAATGGTGAAGAACCGGTGAAGTACAGGACGGTATCTGATAAGCGACTACCGTGCTCTCGTCGTCGTCTCCCTGTGAGAACGAAGACGCAGTCAGAAGGTGAAAACACACCCGAATCTGCAATCAAGTGGGTGTCAGCTACCTGAGTCAACAGGTCGAAAGGTTAGATATCGGTTCCGGTAGCATGAAGCAGTCAATCGGCTCATATGGTCAACATGAGGGAACAAAGCCGATACCGTAAGACCAGGAGGAAGAAAGAGCAGTACAGACTCCTCCGGTCAATCATGGTCTCAGATAGATATGAAATAAAGCATATGAGACCGTGTGATGCACGGTGGTGATATAATCTGAAAGTCATAAGAATACACCGAACAACACAATATGTGGCTCACTCTTGCGAGGGTCCTCAAGGTGAGCAAAGTCAGAGAATAGTCAGAGTACTCGGCTCCGTGCTCCTACAGACAGGAGACACCACTAGGGAGGAGACCGAGTAAAAAGTCAGAAGACCCGGCTTTGTGACCCAACAAACATGAGACACCAGAAATGAAGCCGAGTACCTAGAAAATGATGTACTCTCCCGCAGATAACCCTCGGGGAGGAGTACATGCTATTCAATGAATAATCAGAACAGAAGCTCACCCTTGCGAGGGTCGTCAAGGAGAGCGGGCTCAAAGGAGCCTGATCCATCAGACGGATCATAGAAATGGTCTTGGTAGGCGACAGATCGGCTACCAGCAGAAGAAACCGTAAAATCGAGAAAGTGTGGCAGCATCCCGCAAATAACCCTCGGGGAGCGGGCTGCCAACTAGTCATGGGAATAGCAGATATCAGAAGCTCAACCTTGCGAGGACCATCAAGGTGAGCAGACTCAAAGGAGTCTAATCAGATAGGTCCCACGATCCGCAGATCGGATACACAACTCGAGATGGGACCAAAATGATGTATATCAGACGATTCGGTTCCGCGCTCCGTAGATCGGAGACACAGTCAGCAGTGGGAACCGAGCGTAAAGAGAGTGTCGCAATCTCTCGCAGATAGTCCTCGGAGAGTGGTGCAATCTAGGCAAGGAATAGTCAGAGAGTGCCTCTACCTTGCGAGGGTCGTCAAGGAGAGCGGGCTCAAAGGAGCCGGATCCATCAGACGGATCCACATAGTGGTCTCAATAGTCGACAAGGCAGCTACCAACAGAAGAGACCAATCAGATCTGAAATATGTCATAGTCTCCCGCAGATAACCCTCGGGGAGCTATGAACTAGTCATGGAATAATCAGAAAAGTGGAGCTCTACCTTGCGAGGACCGTCAAGGAGAGGAGACTCAGATGAGTCTAATACATTGGCCTCGTGTACTGACAGGTCAGGTACACAATCACAGGGGGAGGCCAATCAAGCGTAGCATCTGACTCGGTTTCAGGTCCCATCTTAATGGCGACCAAAGCAGTTAATGAAACCGCAGTCCTAGAAATTATCGCATTCTCCCGCAGATAGTCCTCGGGGAGTAATGTGAGCTAGATCAATGTGGGCCATGGGAATGCTGGCAAGTCATCTCAGGTCCTCAAAAGCAATAAATCATTCAATCATTTGGAGGGCATAAGATTATGCAAGGGAGCAAATAATCATGTCAGTCACCAAACATCCCTTGGATCAATCCAATCTGCTAAGATGGCACGAAAAATAGTCAGGAATCCTCTAAGTGCCAGGGTGGACTTGAGAGACAGGAGATCAAGGATGGGTCTAATAGGAAGATGAGAGATCATGCAGGGCTCGCACACCAATATCAGGAAGTCCAAATCAGAATAATCATTCAATCCTCAAAATCAAGATGGGTGGAACCTCAAGAAAGATAGATCAATCAATACTTATGAAGTCTTCATCGAATTATCGCATCATACCACATCCTCAATCCGGTGTGCGAGAACTAGAATTCCTCAATAATGCATCACACCTATGCTCTATGCATCAGCAAAAATCCTCAATAAGCTCGTATGCATGTATCAAAGACAAATCACATCAATCTCGGCAACCTCAACATCATAGGCCCGACTTACAAATAATTTGTATAAATAATCCTCGATGCGGGCCTCATCATTATGCACAGCATTCCCGGGTAAAGGGAAAGATGATACGGGGGACACGAGGAATATGGATAAGAAGGGTACACAAAGGGAAGTGGAGAAGCTGATTGAGCGGGCGTGCCAATATCATGGGTGGTAGAAGAGTGATACAGAGGGTACGAGGAGGGCGGGCGAGAAGATCGGGATGTAGACAAAATTGGGTGCTCCACACAAGGTGGGAACACCGTCAAAATTGTGGTCCGAAGAGCGGTCTCTCCCCGAACCAGAGAATATGGTACGATGGATACATAGAAGATGGTGAAGAAGAGGGGAAACAACGGACTTGGCGAAGAATGATTGAGCTCAAGTGCCAATATCATGACTCGATGCAAAATGAAGAGATATATGTATAAGAGAGATAGAGAGACTCAAAGATAGAAAATGCATGACTCACACAGTGGGACCGCCTACTCTAGGGATGAAAGAAAATCACAATGAACTCCAAGTCACAATAAAGACACAAGGCAAACCCCCAATTCACCTACTCAACACAGTGAAGACCATCAGGTGACGGTCATTTATCTTTTCGATTTTAGAGTAAGGTGAAAATCACAAAAAATGTACAATCACTTAGGAGGCTTGATGGGATTTTGGGCTCTACTCCTTAGTGTGTACGTGAGCATTTAAAACGCATACAATGAGGGGGTTGCTCTCCCCAAGACAAGGAATCCATTACGTTTTTATTTTTAAGTCCAATAGAGTTAGCAGTCCCGATTTTATTTAAGTTATCACTTTTTTTGGGTATTTTCAATGCACGTGCCTATCGAGGTTCCAATTTCCATTAAGCATCCTAGGTTGGCAAAAATAGAGGGAGAAGATCGGAAAAGCCATACAAGTCAGAAATCGATGATGCATGCTAAGTAAGAAGACTTACAGTGCCTCCCAGCTCTCTCCATGCGGGATGCAAAACAGAATTTGAAACCTATGCTAAATGCAAATGCAAACCGAAGAAATCGCCCTAGGTTTAGAAATTGCTATTATCGTGAAGCACCACAAGTCGCTCATTCATCTCTAGCCTCAAAAAGTCCGGTCTTGGCTCACCCCTCCTCTGTACTCAACACACTTGAGCTTAGGAGAAAGCGCTTTGCGGGGCTCGCTGTGGCACAAAGGCTAAGAGATTAATGAGCGGTTGTTTAGAGTTTGATCTAGGTCCAAAGCGCACTATAGGTACATGCAAATCAATTAGGGTGTTTGGACCTAACTCTACGAGCAAGCAAATCCTAATGCTAAGGCTCATTCACACAAAATAATAAAATAGAATAAAGAGAAAGAAAAAGCGTCAAAATCATCGAGGCCCCCAAGGGAACAATCCCTCGGGCACTGGACCTCGGGAGTCTGCGTGCACCTGTGAGAGTCCTATATTATTACAAACCAAGTGTCACTCTCTCACATGAATATACAAAACAAGATAAAATGCATAAAAATAAAGACTGTCTTCAAAAATTCTCCTTCTCTTGTCATGGATGCTCTCTCCTGTTGGCTTGGCATAGAAAAGCCAACACCGCCTCGCTTGGGTGCATAGGTCCTCCTAGGAGGTCCTCCTTCGCTTGGCGGTCCCTCGCATCAAAGACAAAAAGAAAGAGGTGGTCAGAGCAGTCAATCAATAATCTCAAATAAAAATAAAAATAAAAATCTCACAAATAAATAAATGAAGGACATGAACAAAGGATCAAATAAATGAACAAATATCCACACAAAATCATACAAAATCTGTTGCCTCCCCGGCAACGGCGCCATTTGATGACAGAGGTTTTATGAGGGTCTAGAGTAATCCGCACAAGGCGGGATCACAATGTCGCTGAGGTGACCGCTCAAGAAACCTCGTGTCGATCAACAATTAACCCACAGTAAATATATGCAATAAATATCCAAAAATGTGGAGTTAAAATTTATTATAACTCTACATGTAAATGTGTATAGGTGTAAGCACAGGTAGAGGTCGAACACTGGGAGGCGAATGGTTGTATGCCATGTATCATTCAATTATTCAATCATTGGTTCGTGTCCTTTTATTGTTTTAGTGGGTTTTGGGTTTTGTAATTTTTTTATATTTTTGGTTTTTTTAATTTTTATTTTGTTTTTTTTATATTTTATATTTTTTTTATATTTTCTTTTAATATTTTTAATTATATAATATAAATAGATAAATATATATATAAGACATATTTATATAAAGAGATATACATATATAAGAAGAGAGAGAGAAGTACTATAGTCTATAGATATATATGTATACTTAAAAGATATATATAGATATAATTTTTTTGGCTTTTCAATATTTTTCTAATTTTTTTGTTATTTTCCTGAAATATTTCTAATTTTTATGTATTTTTAAATTCAAAAATGTCCACAATATAGGACTAATTAAATAGCCGTATATAATTTGGGTTTTAAAAAATACAAAATAAACTCCAAAAATTCCCAAATTAATTTTAATATATTAATAATAATATACAGATAATTATAAAAGAGAAAATATATTTTTGGTGTTTTTTAAGGGTTATTCTATTTTTTTGTTGGATTTTGGTGCTTTTTGATTTTTTTAATTTTCTTTTTCATATTTTTAGGGTTTTTCAATTTCTGGACTCAATATATATATAATTATACCATATATATAATTTTTGGGATTTTTCAAAAACATTTTCTAATTTTTTTGTATTTTTCAATTTAAACAGTACAAAAATGGCTTCCATTTCATTTTTAATAATCAGGAAAGATGCAAAAAATGCGAAATAAAATATGAGCGTGAACAAGCATGGCATAGAGCACCTATCCTAATTTTTGTGGATTTTTAGAAGCCATCTAGGTATTTTTAATAAATAGATAAAGAGACAAAAAATAAAACAGCCTGGCAGGGGTATTTTTGCAAATAAAATAAGTTACAGGGGCATCAGTGCAAAAATACAACAGAAATAAACATTTATTTTAATTTTTAGAACTATTCTACAATATACAAAAACCGCCAGGGTATACATGCAAAATTTCACGCGCCTCACGTGGGACTGCACGTGAGGCGCGGAAGGACCAAAATGTAATTCTAATTAAGTCAGGGTCCTATCTGCAAAATTTACAATTTATTTATAACATGCTAATTTATTTACAGGACCAAAAATGAAATACAAAAAACTAACGGGGCAGAATATGCAAATTACCCCCAACGTGGCGCTGATGAACGGCTGGATGTGAGTCACTAACACACGTGGCGCCTCCACGTGCGCCGATGCCGGTTCGCCGATGGAGCGCTAGGATTAGATCTCGCGTGAGATCTGACGGTCGCTGCTTCGCTCCATCGGACGGTTGCTGCGTGAACTGGGCCTTCGTCTTCATCCAACGGCTGAGAGGACGCGTGGAAGAACAGGGAAGAAGACTCGCCGGGGCTAGCTTCTTCCCCCTCGATCTCGCTCTCCGGCCGACCATAGCTGCTCCTGAAGGTCCCATTCGCTTCCTGGAAGGTGTCTCTAGCTGCTGGAGGTGTCGGATCGTCCGAAGGCACACCGGAGCGGCGCCACGAGCTCGAAGAAGAAGCGGCGCTCCAGGTACCTCCGCTCGCATGGAAAACGTCTCCTGGTGCCTTTCTTCGCACCTAACCTACACAGGAATGTAGAGGGGCTCGAGGGCGTTCTCCTCGACCCGGGGTTTGAAGCTGAGAGCATGAAAATGACGGGGGTGACGATGCTCCGGCGAAGCGACTGAGGCGAGCATCGATTCGCGGAACCAAGGGGGCTCCGATTGGTAGGGATTGACTGGAAGGTGGAGAAAGTGGTGGGGAGTGAAATGAGGGCGAAAGCGAGTCGGGAACTAGTCGGGAACACGGTGAAAAGTTCGCCGGAGCGGAGCTCCGGCGAACTACGAAACGACTAAATTACGCTAACCTACGAATCAAAATACAAAATAAATGACGGAAATGAAATGCTGATATAAAAATCTACCTAGAAAGATAAACGCGCAGCTCTTATACCTGGAGGAACTCCAGGGAGCAGGGTGGCTGCCGGAGCGCCACCATGGGTGCAACCTCCGCCTCTCCGAGCGATTCAAAGTGCTGGCGAGCTCCTCCTGTCACCAGGAGCATCGCCGGGACCGAATTCTGGGAAGGGATTGGCTGAAAAGCTGACCAAATTTGGCGAGGGAGGCGGTGGTTCCTTATTTATAAACAGGGGGAGCACCCTTATTGACCAGGTCGTAGCCGGCGATGCAATCTATGTACACAAGATCTAAACGATCGGCGGGAATCACGGATGAAAGGAGAACAAATCTCATGAAATGACTGTGGGCGATTGATCACTGAGCCACGCGGGAAAAAGGCAAGAAAAGAGGGGAAAAGATAGTTCGCGTCAACTCAGGCGCCTGGAGGCGCAGTTGACCGACCGGTCAACAAACGCCAGAACCTGATTGGTCCACGTCAATCAGAAATTGACCTATTTATTTAATGTATTAAATGAATTAATTAGATTTTTCTTATAAAATAAAAAATGTTCATAAATTAACGTAGTATTTATTTATGATTTTTATTTATTTTTTTGAATTATTTTATTACGGTTTTATTAAAATATGGTATTTATAAGTATATTTATATACATTTATTTTTATTTTGTTTATTTTCTTTTATTATTGTATTTTCGTATTTTATAAATTTATAACTTATTTTTGTGAGTATAAATGTATTTTTATTTGATTTTTATGAGTTTATATATTTAAATAAATAGGTATATATGTATGTAAGTATACTTATAGGTATTTTACCTATATATTATATATTCTTTATTTATTTAATGAATTTTATTTGTTTTTATTATAGATTTGTATTTTTTTATAAGATATATTTAATATATAAAAATATAGATGGATAAAGAATGAAAGAATAAAATCCCTTTTTATTTATATACATTAGGTAACATAGGTGTTTTGTCTATGTGTTTTATAGACTTATTTTTATTTTACAAATTCTTTTGATTTTATTTTACTTTTATTATGTACCTGTATTATAGACATTATTTACAAGATTCTAAAAATATGAATTTATAAAAATAATGAATATTGAATAAAATGAATATTTTAATCAGGTATTATGTACAAGAAGGGCCAAAAACCTAACTTCTGCATATGGACTCCAAAAATTATGAAACCAATTTTATAAAATAGTTTATGAAATGCTATATACAATTAAAGGTGAGTTTGGGTGATTTGGAGTTTTTATTTGCAAGATACGGGTCTGTGAAGTTGAGATTTTTGCTTTTTATTATGTGTATAAAATGTACACTGAATATTATTTTTGCACAAACTCAATTTTGTATTTTTATTTACATTATTATCTACAACTTTTATGAACAAAGTTTCTTTATGTGATGAATAAATAATTAAGTACAAAATAGGTGTCAAAAATGCATAAATGGATGAATAAATAAATGAGGTATTTATTGTATTATTGGCCCTTATCTCCCCCTACTTTATTCCTTGTCGACCAAGTCCATGCTGGCCTTGGTCTCGGGGTTAGGGTCATAAAATATTTGCAATATTTTATTCCTTTTTCTTTTCTTCTCTTTATTCTATAATTTTGGCATTAAAAACCTTATTTAATGTACAATAAATACAAGAAACAATGAATGCTATTATATACAAATTAATGCTATTTACATGCATTTGCTGGGGTTTTTAAGGCCAAAATGATAGAATAAAGGTGATGAAATGGAGATTCATCACCACCTCATCTGTATTGCGCTACGTGCAAAGTGCTTGTCCAAGTTAAGCCACTGTCTAGAAAACCATGCGTGCGTCATGAAATATTCTACTTAGACCAATCAAGATGACATGTGAACATAGTCTTATGGACTCAAAGAATCAAGTCGCTATGATCTAAAAAGTCTCAACTCCAGTTCCTATAAGGTTCCTCTGAAATTAAGTGGATTAACGTCTTAACCAAGCTCCATTCTTCAAACTTTATTCCCGATAAGTTTAATTATCAATATCATTCTAAACATTTACTCATGCAAATGCAACAATTTATTAGTGAAATGAATTTTCTGATTTAGACTTTTTATGGGTTTTAAAGAAATTTACAAATTTTATGAACTTTAATTTTTTTTGAATTTTGTGTCTTTTTGAAAGAGAGTGGATTGATTGTATTTTCAAGTATTAACAAGGATTATGTGCACATTCATAATGGATTTTATATAAAACTATATACAAGAATTATACAAGTTTTATACAAAAATTTTATTTACAAAGGAATGTTATTTACAAGCTTTATATACAAAAATTACAAAAGGGATTTATTTACATATTTTAAATTCAGATTTTATGAATTTTACTTACAAAATAATTTTATATACATAAATTACTATGGGTTTAATATGCATGAATTTTACAACAAGCTTATATACATATTTTACACAACTTCATTTGTATACATGTTTGAAAATAATTTTACAAAATATTTTTTACAAAACCTTTACAAAACATTTCAAATTATTTTATAAAAAAATTACAAAAGTTTTGCAAAAACTTTTTACAAACTATTTTACAAATATTTTATAACCCAATTTTTCAAAACATTTTATTTCCAACCATTTTACAAATACTTTACAAAATATTGATTTTGTACAAAATAATTTTATGAAATTTTTTACAAACAAAATGCTTTTGCAAAATTTTATAACATTTTCTACAAAAATAGTTTTATAAAGATTTTGCAAAAGTATTTACAAAGAAATTTCAAAAATGTTTATAAAATAGTTTTACAAAAGAATTAAAAAAAGAATTATACAAACATTTTACAAATCATTTACAAACATTTTTATTCCAATTTTATAAATATGAGTCATACTATAAAAACACAATAAAATACGAGTTACGGCTTATAAAGTACATATACAATATATACGAAACATCCATGTACTTAGCCCAAACTATGTCCTCATAGTGACCAAGAAGCAGCAAGGAAGACATAACTCATGCGAAGTATAGAGAAGTAAAAAGAATCCTATACTACAAAGACTCAAAGAATAAAGAATAAAATGAATAGAAGTAGGTTATCCCCCTGTACTTAGGATTAAATATTCCTTCGTATAGAAGATTGTACAAATAGGGACGATCGATGTAAAGAATATACAAACTCAAGGACTTAGTTTGTATCCCCATACTTAGGGTAAAATGTCCCTAAGTATAGAAGAGAATATAAATAAGTTGAGGGATATGCAAGAGAACAGAAGAAAATAAAATGGAAATAAAGAAAATGAAAAGAATGGCATCACTACCCCAATACTTAGGGTAAAGGATCCCTAAGTATAAACATGAGTAATGAAACAAATGAAAATAGAACAACTCGAGTCATTCACCTCCCCTATACTTAGGATCTAGTCATCCTAAGTATAGCACGCACACACGGAAAAGAGGTGAATGACAAAACAAAAGAATGAACGAATAAAATGAAATGAATATACAAGGTGAAAATAAACTCATGTATCAAACGCACAAGAAATCAAAGAATCATCATCTGGTACCACATGAATAGAATCAACAATGGACGGGAATGTATCATGCTCTAGATATGGCTTCAGTAGTTACCCGTTGACTACAAGTTGTTGTGCATCAGGCGACAACCCTGAAATGACATTGTTACTGTTGTCATGCACAGATCTCACTATAAAAGGCCCTGACCATTTGCTATTCAGCTTAGTTGGAAATAACTTTAACTTTGCATCAAATGGCTCAAAAGTCTTCCTTCTAATATGTTTGTCATGCCATCTCTTGACTTTCTCCTTATACATAATATTGTTGTCATAAGCATAATTTAGGAATTCCAACAATCTATTCAGATCAACCTCTCTTTCTATCATGCTCTCTGTGAATCCAAATTGCATACACTGATTGCCCACAAAGATTTGTGAATTAACTCTACTGAAAAGTGGCAAGTCTTTTCATATACCAACTGATAGGGAGACATACCCAAAGGAGACTTGTAAGCAGTGCGATAGACCTACAGAACTGAGTCAAGAAACCATGACCAGTTCTTCCTTTTTGGATGAGCAAGTTTCTGTATAATCATCTTTATCTTCCTATTACAAATCTCAGGCAAGATGTTAGTCTGTGGGTGGTAAGGAGATGCAATATGATGCTCAGTGTCGTACTCCTTCACGAGTTTTCTAACTTTTCTATTAATAAAGTGGCTTCCCCCATTTGAAATGAGAATCTTTGGAATCCCGAACCGCGATATAATGTTGTCCTTGAGGAAGTGATAAACAGTACGACTATTGGAAATTCGAGCGAGGATAGACTCCACCCAACGACTAACATAGTCGATGGCAAGCAGAATGTACTTGAATCCTTGATTGTTATGGAATGGGCCAATGAAGTCAATGCCCCAAGCATCGTAAACATATGATATATGAATGTACTTGGGAGGCATTGTATCTTTGGAACCGATGGTTCCTCCCATTCTCTGGCAACCCTTCACATAAGTTGTAGCATCCTTGAAAAGAGTTAGCCACCAAAGGCAACAGTGAAGTACTTTCAATGTCGTTCGCTTCCCAGAATGGTGTCCTCCATCTTCTAATTTGTGACAATGATCAAGGGCCTTGGTGTATTTCTCCTGAGAAATGCACCTCCTCCCGATACAATCCATACCCTCATGAAATAGATATGGATCATCCTACTAGTAAAAATGAATCTCAGAGAAAAACCTGTCAACCTTTAGGCTTGGCCAATCTTGTGGAACTTTCTTGGAGACAAGATAGTTCACAATATCAACATACCATGGGAGTGAGCTAGGGAAATTTATGTAATAGAAAGAACTGACTACTCAAGAGTTTCTGCATCTGTGATTCCGGAAAGGTGACCTGCCATAACATTCTTGACTCTATGTTTATCTCGGATCTCAAATCAAACTCTTGGAGTAGAAGGATCCATCGAATTAGATGTGGTTTGGCATCCTTCTTGTCTTTTAAGTATTGTATGATTGAATGATTAGTGTAAACAATCACTTTTGAACCAAGTAGGTGCGATTTGAATTTTTCCAAAGCAAACACTATTGTCGGCAACTTTTTATCTATAATAATGTAATTCTTTTGGACTTCATCGAGTGTTTTGCTAGCATAATGAATGGAAAACAGCAATCCATCCCTTCTCCACCCTAGTACAACTCCAATAGCATAATCAAAAGCATCTGTCATAATCTCAAAAGGAAGAGACCAATCTGGCAATTGCAGGACATGTGTCCATGTAACCAAATCTTTCATCTGATAGAAGGCTTGAAGAACCTTATCATCTATAATAAACTCGGTCTCTTTGCGAAGAAGCCCAATTAAAGGTCAGGCAATCTTGCTGAAGTCCTTAATGAATTGTCTATAAAATCCCACATGCCCCAGAAAAGACCTTAACTGCTTTGTTGTTGTCAGTGGCTCTATCTTGTCAATCACATCCACCTTAGTTAGGTACACCTCCTTGCCATGCTTGGAGATGACATGGCCCAACACAATCCCATTAGTTTACCATAAGTGGCTTTTCTCCCACGAGAGTACCAAATTCACTTCACAATAGCGTTGAAGTACTCGATCTAAATAAGCCAGACATGAATCAAATCTAAATCCCCATGGACCATGAAATCATCCATAAAGACCTCAGGGAAACTACCTACCATGTCAGCAAAAACAACCAACATACACCTCTGGAATGTAGCAGGAGCGTTACACAATCTAAAGGGCATATGTCTAAAAGCGTAGGTGTCAAATGGATAAGTAAAAGTAGTCTTATCTTGATTTTCATGAGAGATTGCTACCTGATTATATCCAGAATACCCATCTAAGAAACAATACCGATCTTTTGATCTGGTCAATAAAGGGCAGCAAAACGTGATCTTCCTTGGTCGATGAGTTAAGGCGTCGGTAATCTACACAGACACACCATGAAGTGGGTACTTAGATCGGAATCTCGTCTCCTTTATCATTCATTATGATAGTAATCCAGGATTTATTCGGGAACATTATTGAACACGGCTTGGTCGGTCTACTAATCAAACATAATTAGCAATAGCTGAGGTAATCGAACACAAGAGGCGAATCAGACAACAATTAACCCACAGATGAAAGATAACACAATGTAATATGAGTGTGGAGTTAAAATTTATTGTAACTCTGAAAAGTGTGTGTATAGTGTATAAGTATGTAGAGTGTCGAACTCAGGGAGCAAACGTGATAGATAGAGGAATCAAAATTAATTATTGCTAATCAGTTTCAATTCCCGACTGTTTCCTTCTCTTTGTCTTTTTATTTAGATATTTTTATAGGTTCTAATTATATTTATTTTTTATGGATTTTTAATTTTATATAATTTAAAAAAATAAAATATTTATATTTTTCTATTTTTTTATGTTTTTTCCTTTTTAAATTATATAATAAGCATATATATAACTATATACAACAATATGTATAATATAAGTACTATATATAATATATAAAATAAATATATAAATATTTAGTAAAAATAATAAAGTACATTCCAATTTATTTTTTAAAGATTTTAAAATATATATTTAAGGTATTTATAATAATTATTATATACTATATAAGTAATATTAACTACATATACTATATAGGGTTTTCTATTTATAAATATAGATATAAATACTTAAAAATACAAAATCAAATGTATTTGTATTTTTCTAATTTTTCTCTATTTTTGTAAATTTTCTTGTGATTATTTATATTTTATGTATTTTAAATTTATTCAAAATATCAAAACAATTACTTATAATAATAGGTCGGGTTGTTTAGGGTTTTAAAAATAGATAATAAGTCCAAAATTACCCAAAACTATTTTTAATATAAATTATACAAATTAAATAAAAAAAGAAATAGAAATTTATTTTTTGGAATTTTTACTGATTTTTAGGAGTTTATGTTTATAATTTTTAGTGTTTTCTTTTTATATTATTTTTTGATTTTTAGTCTGGAGTGATATTATAGTAGTAAATGTTTTTTATTTTTTGATATTTTTAAAAGTGGTTCTATATTTTTATAACCAAATAGGGAATAAATGCTCTATTTTTGAATTTTAATAAATAGAAAAATAAAGGAAATGTCCTAATAGAAATATGTGTGTTATAATGATATTTAAGCACCTAACCTAATTTTCTAGATTTTTTAAAGCATCACAGGTATTTAATAAAAAAATAAAATCAGCAAAAGAAAATACAATACTACAAGGGGCCTTTTTTGTAATTTATACAAATTTTGCATGCATTCTATAGCACCCTACAATACTCAAGGTGCAATGGTGTAAAAAGTTCAAATTTATCAAATTTAATAGGTACAGGGATGGGTATTTTTGCAGTTAACAAAAACTTCAGGGTTCAACTCACAATTTTCCCAAAAATATAACACTTAATATGAAAATTACATGACTAAATCAAGATACAAATACCCACAAGGGTTTAGGTGCAAAATGTCCTATCACTTTACATATATGCACACCTGAGGTGATGTGGACTGAACTTAAACGCAAATAGAGGAAGGTTGGGTTTAAAGTGCAATTATTACAAACTTTTTACAACTGCAGAGCAAAGTTGGACTAAATTCTAAATACAAAAGGTGGGGGTATAGAATGCAAAATTACCTCCTTAGGCACGGATTGACGGTTTTGGATATCCCACTCGATACATGTCCACTTCTTGGCGCCCGATGACGGTTCGGTGATGGAGGGCAGAGATTAGATCTCTCCCTCTAATTTAACGGCTCTTGGATGATCAATCGAATGGCACCTATATACATGGAGCTTCATTCTTCATTGAACGACAACGGAAGGATCTGGATGAACTGGGGAAGAATAGCTTCACTACGAAGTTAAATCTCAGCTCCTGAGTGATTCCGATGACTTCTTACGCTACTAGGATGCTCAATCAATTCATGGGGTTGTTCCGCAGCTACTTGTGCAATCAAATGATTCTAGACCCCATAGATGGAGGTCTGGAGCGTCAAGGGAGCATGGACAACCTGGAAGTCCGATGCAACATTGAAATCGGCCCTAGATTGGTCACTTTGATGACGAACTCGCACGGAAAGGGTTAGAAGTCGAGGGAAAACAGTCTCGACCTCGTTTGGAGTCGAATAGAGGCGAGGCAAAAAAGGGCAAATCTCTCTGGCATAAGGTAGAGGGGGAGAACTTGATAGCTCAATCCAAGAAGAATCAAGGGGGTTTGGGTGGCTCGTAGGGTGGAGAAGGTGGAAGGGAATCTGATGGTGGTAGTATGGAGTCAGAACAAGAGATGTAGACATGTGAACGGAGGCCGAAGCTCTAAGCTTCGGCATACTGTAAATCTAACTTCTACACTAACCCAAATGATTAAAACATAAAATAAAGCTGGAAATGAAAATTACTGCTAATATATATATATATATATATGCAAGGGAAAGGGGCTCAACTTGGCCGAGAAGCCAAGGAGAAGAACCACTTGGTAGAGCTCGTCGACAATGGTTGGATCTCTTCCTCTGCACCTACAGAATGCTGCAAATTTAACGAAGAGGTTATTGTCATTTCCCTCAACTCTCCTGGGTATGATTCTTCAAAGTGCGAAGAAGGATCGAATTCAAAATGGGGGCCAACCGAGGGTTATGTACATGCATTCTTTGACATAGGGTTAATGCTCGAGACGAGGCTCCATTGAACGAGAAGACATGTGCGTGTGTAAGGGCGATGATCGAGGAGAGAAAGTCAAGAAGGAATGGAGCGGAAATGGTGAAAGAATTGGGGGGAGGAAAATGGAGAATTTGAGGTGGTCTTCTTCTGATAGACGCAGGCCTATGAGGGTGATGAATCTCTGATTTATCATCACTATACTTCTTGATTATCCTCAGAGCATAAAAAAATCAAAAAATATTCATTAATTCTGCTTAATTGACAATTGACCCTTCTCCTATAAATAACCCTAATTACAACAACAATAAAGCCTTTTCCCACATTAAGTAGGGTCGGTTGCATGGATTCTTTGCCTCCATTCAGATCTATCTTGGGTCATTCTCAGGATTAGATCCAAAAAGCTAAAATCCCTTCGTATAGTCTCATTCCAACACTTCATGAGTCTTCCTCGCCCTCTTTTAGCTAGGTCAACATTCCAAAACTCACATCTCCTCGTCGGTGCATCAGCTGACCTCCTTTGCAAATGTCCAAACCACCTTAAGTGATTTTCTCGCATATTATCCTCGATCGGAGCTACACCAACTTTCCTTATGATGTCATCATTCCGAATACGATCTTTACGTGTGTATGTGTCCACACATCTACCTTAGCATTTTTCATTTCTGCTACTGCCATTCTCTGCACATGTCTATGGTTCACAGGCCAACATTCTGATCCATAGAGCATAGCAGGTCTCACGGCTGTTTTGTAAAACTTTCCTTTGATTTTCAAAGGAATTTTCTTATCATAGAGAACAGTGGATGCTACTCTCCACTTTATCCAACATGCATTTATTCTATTTGTAACATCTCCATCATTTTCTCCATCATGTTGCAAAATAGATCCCAAGTATCTAAAAGAATCTCTCTTCTGAATGTTATCATCACCTATCTTAACCACAATTCCTTCACCATTATTTCCATCAAAAGTGCACTCCATATATTCAGTCTTAGTCCTACTTATAAGAAATCCTTTAGTCTCCAATGCATGTCTCCAAACCTCAAGCTTCTCATTTACTCCATCTTTAGTCTCATCAATCGACACAATATCATCAGCGAATAACCTACTCCAAGGTATCTCATCCTGAATGTGACTTGTCAACTCGTCCATAATCAAAGTAAAAAAGAAAAAGACTCAAAGTTGAACCTTGATGCAGACCAATGTTGATGTCAAAATAGTCAGTCTTCTCAGATTGTATCCTTACACAAGATGAAGCCCTATCATACATATCTTTTATGAGGTTAATGTATAGGACAGGTACTTCTCTCTTCTTCAAAACTCTCCACAATGCCTCTCATGGGACAGAATCATAAGCCTTCTCTAAATCAATAAAAATAATGTGGAGGTTCTTCATTTTAGCTATGTAATCTCCATTGTTCTCCTTAACAAATAGATGACTTCAATAGTTGAGCGACCTGGCATGAATCTGAATTGATTTTCTTTTACTTTGAAAACTTGCCTCAACCTTCTTTCAATCGCACGTTCCCAAAATTTCATAGTGTGACTCATCAGCTTGATACCTCTATAATTTGAACAATTTGAATGTCTCCTTGTTCTTATAAAGAAGCACCACGATGTTTCTCCTCCATTCTTCAGGTATTTTCTTGCTTTGCCAAATAACATGGAATAAATTTGTAATCTAAGTCAAACCACGCTCATCTAAACTCTCCAAACTTGTATAGGAATGTCATCAGGTCCTATGTCTCATAACCTTCAAAGCCTCCTCTACTTCCTTCCTTTGTATTCGTATATAGCTTGCACAATTCATGTAACTTTCACTACTAGCTAGATTTCCCAAAGTGATCTCTCTATTTCCTCCCCCAATGAAAAGCTTATGGAAGTACTGCTTCCATCTTACTTGAGAAACATCTTTGGTCCTTATTTCTCTTTATATATCCAGCTTGAATATATCCTTCTAGACCTCCTTAGAGTCGAGATTTTTGTATAAAACTTCATAAGCTTTTGACTTAGCTTCGATTGTTGCCTTCTTTTCTTCCTTCGTTGCTATTTTGTAAGTAACCCTAATTACTGTATAAAATTAACCCTTTTTATTTCCTTTATCTTCTGTGCATTATTTCTTATTAAAAATCCCTAAAAATTAGAATAATTATTTTATTTGTTTTAAAAAGAAATGAAAAAGACAAAAAATCACAAGATAATTAAAATCAAGTGTTTTTAATCCTTTAAAAATACTTCCAAAAATATTTCTTTGTGTATTTTATCTTTTTTACTTTTTATCCAGCATAAAACTTGTAGATGTCCTCGAGAGCTACAACTTTCATGTTTTGACTTTTTACTAATTCAGTCTCCTTTTATTTATTTTGTATTTTCTCTTTATTTTTCCATTTCTAAATAATTGGATTAGGCCATGTGGCGCTCTCTGGAGCTGCCACGCGGCCCATCTTTTGCACCATGCGCCCTCTCAGCCACCCTTGGATCTCCTTCCCCTGCTTCCATCTGGACCTCCCATTCCCGCTCTCTTCTCGACCGCACGATGAGATCTCTTGATATCATCCTAGTCGCTAAGTCCTGCCTTAACCTCGCCTGTAGGATGGCTTAGCATCCAATGGTTCCGCTCCCTCTACGCCTCCATCTAGCCCCACCATAGGATCAAAGCCTCCTACTTCATCTTCAGCGTTCCCTAGTGCCCCTCTCGCGGTCGTTGGATCAGATCCTTTGATATGATCTAACCCGCTCCCGCAAGACTTCATCGCAGTCGTTGGATCACAAGATCCAACGGCTAGGACCCCTTTTTCCTCCTCCGTTGTGCCTACTACCCTTCTATTTTTGGCCGCCACCCCTTGCACCATATTGTTGGTCGAGATCTTCGAGTTTTTATTTATGAAAATAAATGTGCCGTCGCAACCTAAGAAAAAAAAGAATCACTCAACAAAAATTTTGTTTTATTCTCAAGCTGAAATAAATTACAAAAATGTACCAAGAGAAAAGTTATATTTAATTAACATGTATAGCAACAGGATCGGACTCAGGGAGGCAACAAATCCCGAGGGTTATTCTAATGATTGAAAAAAATCAATGAAAAGAATAAGGAATTCAAATGCCAACTATCTTGATTTTTGTGAGAATTTTACCTTTTTGAATTTTTCATGTTTTTTATATTTTTTTTTATTTTTAATTTTTTATTGGTTTTTAATTTTGCTAATTTTAAATTTTCAAAATAATTATTTTTTTCAAAGCAAAATTATAAAAGAAATAAATGCATTTTTTGGATTTTTCATAAAAATGATCAATACCTAAAGAAAATATTTTATGTTTTTAATATATTTTTACTATTTTTAATGATTTTTGGGAGCTTTTTCGAAATTATAAGATTCTTAAAATGAATAAAACAAGAGAAAAATTAAGTAGTGAATAAAACAGGAATATTTTGCAATTAAAAAATATAAAACAAAATCAAAAATTACTGAATTAATTTTTTCTAAAAACTATAACAAATTATCTATAAAAAGAAGTGAAATCGCTATTTTTGGAATTTTCTACAATTTTATATGATTTTATAAGATATTTAGCTTTTTGCAATTTTTGGGGGTTTTAAAAATAATTAATGCATGAAATTTGCATAGAAAATAAAATACATAAAAAGAAAACTATTCTGATTTTTTTAGAATTTTTATGCAATTTTTCAATTTTATGATTTTTAACATTTTAAACAGTGAAAATGCAATGTTTTTTATTTTTTAAAAATAGAAAATAAAAATAAAGTGCAATGAAAAAATTAAACAATGAACAAACACACAACATGGATATAACAAAAATTTTGCAGAATTTATTGAGCACAAATACTATTTATTTCAATAATAAAAGCATGCAATTTGAAAGTCTGGAATACAGGGATTTATTTGCAAATAGTTAGTGCTTTAACATAAAAATATAACAAGAAATTATTGCAGGAGCAAGGGCAATTTACCCAGAATAGGCGAGTGCAACACTTGATAGGCTAGAGATGGGGTCTTATTGTGAATTCAGAAATTCCACGGACTTTATTGCAATTTAACCCCAAAAAATGGGGTTATTCTTGGGGGTTCCTTCGTTTCATGCCAAAAGCAAAGGCGGGGGGCACCGCCCCTTGCCTTCTTCTCCAAGCCAAGGCGGTGGGTGACAGAGGTGGTCCAGGCGGCTAGGCAGAGGGTGATCGATAAAGGAGGGCAGCGGCGGTGCATGCGAACTCGACGACGGGGTGGATGGCTGCAGCGGCTTTTGTAGGTGGGCGGTTGAGTTGCAGTCATCCAATAATTTTTTTTCTCTTTTTTTTGTAAACAGCAAATGATTTTTTTTGTTTTTAATATTTTTTTAGTTCATGTCTACCTGCAATAAAACAAATACAAAGACAACAACTCGAGCATGACGGCTCGATCAAAAAATAAAATAAAAAAGAATTAGCGGGCGAGGAAGTTCTGGTGGAGGTGATTGATTAGAACCGAGTCTCCGGCCACCATACATGGCCGAAGATGAGAGATCACGGAAGATAGAATGTGAACCTACATAGGGATTAAGAGGATGATTATGAAATCAGAATCGGGGGTGAATCGAATCGTGATGGTTGATTAAGAATGAGAAACTAAGATCTAAAATTAGCAACGAAATTGAAACTAAAAATTACACTATGATTAAACTAGATGAAAAATGAGAAATAAAATGGATCTCACGTGGGAGCGGATAGAAGCCATGATGGCCTCGATGAGTACCGGCTTGCTGTCACCGGACAGGTCAGAAGCTGGGCACCTTTCTATGACAAGAAAGCTCCTCGAGGTTAGGCTCCTCTCATTAAAGGTCGATTAAGTGGAAATGAGGGAGGAGCCAAATAAATAAAAATTTTGAATTTCAAAAAAAATGAATTAATGGAGAGTAAAAAGGAAACATGTTAATGGTAAAAACTAAACTTATTAAATTAATAAATATTTTTGAAATTATATTAATTAAAAAATAATAAATACAATAACTTAATGAGCCATCTTAATGTGGGTTAATTAAGGAATTAATTAAATTATATACATATGGTATATCATTTACATAATTAAACAAATAAATAAATTGTTTTTGTAACTTTATTAATTTATATAATAAATGTTAATTTTTTGAGGTAGTTATTTACGGAAATTAATTATATACATATACTATATACATATGATACATTAGATACATAGTAAAATAAGAAAATTATGTTATTTTATGTTTAAAAAAATATTTTTATTTTTATTTTAAATAAATATTAAAAATATTTACAATTATTTACAAATACATTATGTACAAAAATAAATATGGATAAATATGTACAATAAACAAATAGTAAAATTGTAAAAACCTCCCTAGAAAATCGTATTTCAAATCGTAACTCAGAAAATTATGAAACCACTACCATTTTAAAGATAATTAATTTAGAATACAATGGAATGAGTTTGATTCGATTTCAGTTCATATGGAGCAGAAATTGGTCTTTCAATTATCGATTTAGGATTTTTTCTGAGTGTGGTTGTTTTTATGTTGTACGTGATTTTATCTCGCAATTATTTTTATTATTTAGAAATATTTTTATTTACAATTTCCGTTAAGAAAATTATTTAATTTGAGGTCAATTTATGGACAAGTAAAAAAATGTAAGTTTTATACAAATATACACAGAATAAATAAGAATGAAAAGTATTTACAAATTATTTTTTTTGAATTTCCTGATTAAAGACCCTATCTCCCCCTACTTTATTCCCAATTGATGGAGTCAAGTCTTGACCTTCTCTCGAGGTTCAGGTCAGCCATTAACTATTGCATATATACACTATTTTATTTTCTTTATTTTCCCTTTATTTATTTATTTATTTTAGGTTAAAATAGTAATATATGTAAAATATTTACACACAGATGTAGGCTAGTAAGAATATGGATTTAGTAATATATACAAGTGTTTTATAAGGGATTTTAAGCTAAAATGAATGAATGAAGATGATGAAATGCAGACTCATCATCCCCCTTGTGCTTTACCTTTGCTAGTCCCTTAGCAAACACTTATTTGAAAGAATAAGTGAATAAAAGAAAAAGAAAGGAAAAATAAAGAAATTAGGGCAATTTTGAGTATTAAACTTGTCTTCATAAAGTTGTAGTATGGAGCTTTGTCAAACCTTTGGATTATTGGTGTGGCGGAAGCTTATTGGGAAATGGATTTAGAACCTAACAGCCTTCAAGTTCCACTAGACTCCTATTCAGGTCTCTCAATAGTCAGGTCAGAACAAGTCTACATACACAAATTCTTATGACTATGAATCTTTACTTGTACGGTGTAAGTGAAATATAGCTCCCCATCTCATAAGTAGCAAAGAAACAGTCTATCTCAACAAGGTAACTCCCGTCCCCCCATTTAGCAACTCTTTCCTCAAGGAGCGGGGATATTCCCTTCTAAGTTCAAGTACAACCAGCTCAAGAAAAGGAGATAGAGAAAAGAATGGATGGTAACTAGTGTAGCTACCTATCCTTGGATGCATGACCAGTGTAGTAAAATCATCCAGCTACAAGCTTACAAGAAATTGACTTTGAAGCTCTTATTTTTTTCAATACTTGTATATACACTCAGACAGGCATTATACTTTTCAATCAGGACTATCCACTTTTGGAGATTCTGCATTTTTCTTTTTTCTCTTCTTTTTTATTTGAAAATATATAAGGTACAGCATGTACATAAGGAGTTTTTATTCTTGAGCTAGACTATCCCTCTTTTGAAGCATTATTGCAACCCCACAGCATCTTGTCTTTAGACTTCAATGCTATTAGATCAGGTTGAGATGCACTACCCTCCCTAGAGGAAGATGGATATTCACACTAGTTGTTACATACACGTGTGCTACCCCAAGCCAAAAGATTCTACCTCCTCACTACCTCCTCCATGAAGAGCTACGTGTAGAGTTCTTGTCCAAGATAAGCCATGGTCTAGAAGAATCATGTATGTGTTGTTAAATATTCTACTTAGACTACTCAAGATGACATGTGAACATAGCCTTATGGACTCAAAGAATTAAGTCGCTATGACCTAAAAAGCCTTAATTCTATTTCTTATAAAGTTCTTCGGAAATTAAGTGGATTAAGGTCCAACTAAGCTCCATTCTTCAATTTTATTCCAGGCTTAGTTTAAATGTCAATATTATCCTGAAAAATGCACATGCAAGAAATATATACAAAACATTTTTTAGAGAGATTTTTTATTTTTTAAGAGAAAAAGGGTTAGTAAAATATATACAAGTATATACACGGATTATACAAAAATTAGAGGATAAATTTTTTATTATTTTTTTGTTTTTGTTTGTTTGTTTTTATTTATTTTTTTGTGTTTTGTGATTTGTTTTGTTTGGTTGTTTTTTTAAGACACGCGTGAATTTTAATCATTTATATACATATCCCAAAAATATTCACATTTTGAAAAGTACGAGTTATGTCTAAAGTATATATATAATATATATGACACCTTCTATACTTAGCTAAAATTATGTCCTCATAGTGATCAAAGAGCTGCAAAGGAAGACATAACTCATGCTAAGTATAGAAAAGAGAAAAGAGCACTATACAATAATGAATCAAAGAATGAATAGAAGTCGGTGATTCCCCCCTAAGGATTAATTAATCCTAAGTATAAATACTATACAAAAGGGAAAAATCGAGGGAAAGAATTGACATACTCAACGGCTCGTCTTGCCCCCTATAGTTAGGGTAGAATAGCCCTAAGTATTGAATATCAACAAGTTAGGGGACAGTCAAGAGATCAGAAGAATACAAACACAAAAGAGACGATATGAAAAACATCATTCCCCCTATACTTAGGGTAGAGTATCCATACGTATAAGCAACAACAAGAGTGATGAACGGGATGAGTATGAACAACTCAAATCATTCACCTCCCCTATATTTAGGATAAAGTATATCCTAAGTATAGCATACAGATATAGACAAGAGGTGAATGATAACACGGAAGAAGAAAGGAGCAAATCAAGACGAAACTCGTATATACAAAGTAGACATTATTGAGGTGCCTCTCAACAAGCACTAGAATTTACGCCCCTCATTGGGCGCAAAGGCTAGAACAATGAAGTATCAAGGTTCAAGATGGAATCTAAAATGCGAATACCATACTGTCGTTCTTGTCTCGGAGTGAGAACAACAATGTGGTCAACAGTGCAAAGGAGGACACCCAGATTGGCAATCAAGCGGGTATCTACTACCGGGTAAATAGAAGAGAAAGTCAAGTCAGGTACCAATAGCACAAATGAAATCTTCGGCTCAAGGTCAGAATGGAGTGAATGGTTGGAGCCAAAAAATAAACGTGGAGAAAAAAGGATCAGTCATGGAATCCTCCATGTCAATCACTGTCTCAAAATGATATGGATAATCAAATTCAGGAGACTTGTTGATATCTTATGCACATAATGTAGAAAATTTAGGTAATCCATCGAATATCTCAAAGATCGAATCGTCCTCGCGAGGATCATCGAGGAGAGACAACTCAAACTCAAAAGAAAAATCAAAAGACACGGTCTCGTGATCTGACAGATTGGATGCACAACCAAGGAGTGAAACCGAGTACATAGTACACACCGCCTGCAGATAACCCTCGGGGAGATGTGAGAAATCAGGATGATTCAAGGAAGAAAATGAATGATCATATTCAAATAACGGGTTCTCTCTCGAAGTCATAGAAAAATCGTCCAATGGATTAGGATATGTAAGCTAATAGAAATCTAGGTCCAGATCAAAGAGATCATTGTTCTTCCAAAGTGAAGAGATCTATCCGGTGCACTCTGAAGGAAGAGATCTTGTGGTTCCCACCATGATGAGGAATTAAATCAAAATAGGGTGGGAGGGAGGGATTAAGGAGAATGTGACTGCTAATGATCTACAGAGGATGATTGTAACCAATTCAACACCAAGCACAATGCTAACACAATGCAAACCCCCAATTCACCAACTCAACGCAATGTGAAGACCGTGAAGGTTCGGTCAATTATCTTGACAATTTTAAAGTTAAGTGATTAAATACAAAGTTGTACAAATACATAAGAAGGCATGGGATTGGGGCACAAATCCTTAGTATGTACGTGGCAAATAAAATGTTAATACGATGAGGGGATTGCTCTCCCAAGACAATGATATGAATCAATTACGTTTAATTTTAAGGGTACAAGTGATATTAGCAGTCCCAATTTTTACTTTTCAGTTTTCAATTTTTTGATGTTTTTAAATAAAAACACGTCTAATGGGTTTTCTGATTTCCTTTATTCATATATCCACAAAAACAGAGGGAGGAAAATAAAAAAGTTGATGCACGAGAAAATATGAAAAGCAAATGCTAGAGATAGAGGTATGTACCTGACTCCAGCACTCTACATGCAATATGATTCACGCATAAAAATAAAACTAAACTACATGCAAATGTAAGTGAGAATCGTCCTAAGCAGTAACTTCTATTCAGGAAGAACCAAGTTATTTGCTTAAGTCCAACGATTTATAGGAACATATATTCTTTTAGGTCTTTGGACCTAATGACTACCTGGCTTAACCAAATAAAACCGAAAGCTAGGGGCTTCACTCATAGAAAACAAAATAAAATAAAGTCGTAAATGCAAATCTATAAGAAATAAATAAAAATAAAAGGGATAAAAACAGCAAGAAAACAGTAGCGAGGTCCTCCAAGTGCACCGATACTTGGAAAAACAAACCCCGAACAATAAGGTATATAGTGTACTTTTACACAAGTTTGAATGAAGAAATAAATGCTAAAATAAATCAAAGTCTAATGCTACAAATGGTGGTCTTCTTAGAATCTTCTTTTCCTCTTTTTATGCTCTCCTGCAGCTTCGAGAAGATTTAAGTCGCATTCGCTTCACTAGAGTGCACCGGCGCTCCTAAGAAAGCCGCTCTAGCTCGTCGGGCCCTTGTAAAAAAAGGAAAGAAGGAATGTGTAAGAGACACAAGTACTAAAAATATGAGAAATAAATAAAAAAAATGATTTTGAATAAATACAATGATAATGAAAAAATGTAGAAAAATATAAACAGAAATTTACAACGAAGAATACCTGGTCAAATGAGAAATCTAACTACCCTCGTCGTGCCTCCCTGGCAACGGCGCCATATTGCTGATCAAGATTTTCAGTGGGTTTTTATTTATGAAAATAAATGTGTCGTCGTAGCCCAAATAATCACTCAATAAAAATTTTGTTTTATTCTCAAGCTGAAATTAATTACAAAAATGTGGCAAGAGAAAATTGTTATTTAATTAAACTGTATAGCAACAGGATCGAACTCGGGGAGGCTAAAAATCCCTAGGGTTATTCTAATGATTGGAAAAAATAAATGAAAAGAATAAGGAATTCAAATGCCAACTATCTTGGTTTTTGTGAGAATTTTAGCTTTTTACTTTTTTATATTTTTTATTTTTTTTATTTTCTAATTTTTAATTTTTATTGGTTTTTAGTTTTGCAAATTTTTAATTTTCAAAATAAATATTTTCTTTTAAAGCAAATTTATTCAAGAAAGAAATGCAATTTTTGGATTTTTCAAATATGGTAAAATTCAAAAATGCCTAAAGAAAATATTTTTATGTTTGTAATATATTTTTAATGTTTTTAGAGATTTTTGGGAGCTTTTTCAAAAAATTTAAGATTCTTAAATGAATAAAAAAGGAGAAAAATCAAACAGTGAACAGACTGGAATATTTTGAAATTTAAAAATATAAAACAAAATAAAAAATTACTGAATTTATTTTTCCTAAAACTATAATAAATTATCTACAAGTAGAAGTGAAATCACTATTTTTGAAATTTTCTTCAATTTTATATGATTTTTATAAGATTTTCAGATTTTTGCACTTTTTTGGATTTTAAAAATAATTAATGCATGAAAATTGCATAGAAGATAAAATACGAAAAATATTCTAATTTTTTTAGAATTTTCGACGCAATTTTTAAATTTTTATGATTTTTCAAATTTTAAATAGCGAAAAATGCAATGTTTTTTATTTATTAATAATAGTGAATAAAAATAAAATGCAATGAAAAATTAGACAATGAACAAACACACAACAGGGATATAACAAAGTTTTTGCAAAATTTATACAAATACCATTTATTTCAACAATAAAAGCATGCAATTTGAAAGTCTTGAATACAAGGATTTATTTGCAAATAGTTAATGTTTTAATATAAAAATATAATAAGAAATTTATTACCGGAAGAAAAGGCAATTTACCCAGAATAGGAGTACGCAACACGTGATAGGCTGGAGACGGGGTCTTATTGCAAATTTCATAAATTACAAGGCATTTATTGTAATTTACCCCCAAACAATAGGGTTAATCTTGGGGTTTCCTTCGTTTCACGCCAAAAGCAAAGGGGTGTGTCACCCCTTGCCTTATTCTCCAAGCCAAGCCGGCGGGCGACGGAGGTGGTCCAGGCGGTTGGGCAGAGGGTGATCGAAGGAGGAGGGCAGCGACGGTGCACACGAGCTCGACGATGGGGCGGATGGCTGCGGCGGTTGTTATAAGTGGGTGGCTGAGCTGCAGTCGTCCAATAATTTTTTTCTCTTTTTTTATAAATAGCAAATGGATTTTTTTGTAATATTTTTTATAGTTCCTATGTACCTGTAATAAAATAAATACAAAGACAACGACTTGAGAACAACGGCTTTGTCAAAAAAATCAAAAGAAAAAGGATTAGTGGGTGAGGAAGTTCCGGCGGAGGTGATGGATTGGAACCAAGTCTCTGGCCACCTTCGATGAGAGATCACAGGAGATAGAAAGTGAACGTGGGCAGGGATTAAGAAGATGATTTTGAAATTGGAATCGTGGGTGACTCGAATCGTGATGGTTGATTAAGAATGAGAAACTAAGATCTAAAACTAAAAATTGACAACGAAATTAAAATTAAAAAATTACACTACGATTAATCTAGATGGAAAATGAGAAATAAAATGGATCTCACCGTGGGAGCGGATGGAAGCCATGATGGCCTTGACGAGGATCAACTCGCGGTCACCAAGTGGCTGGAAGTTGGGCACCTTTCTACGACAAGAAGTCTCTTGGAGATTAGGCTCCTCTCACCAAAGATTGATCAAGTGGAAATGACGGAGGATGAGCCAAATAAATAAAAAAATAATTTTGAATTTTAAAAAAATTAATTAATGAAGAGTAAAAAAAGAAACATGTTAATGGTGAAATTAACTTTATTATTTAATAAATAAAATGATTTTTGAAATTATATTAACTAAAATAATAATAAATACAATAACTGAATGAGCCATCTTAAAGGTGGATTAATTAAGAAATTAATTAAATTATATACATAGGTATATTATTTACATAATTAATTAAATAAATTATTTTCATCACTTTATTAATTTAAATAAAGTGATGAAAATAATTTATTTAATTAATTATTTTTGTGTGGTGGTTATTTAAGGAAATTAGTTATATACATGTACTGTATACATATGATACATTATATACATAGTTAAATATGGAAATTATGTTAATTTATGTTTAAAAAATTTTGTTTTATTTTTATTTTAAATAATTATTAAAAATATTTACAATTATTTACAAATACATCATGTACAAAAATAAATATGGATAAATATATACAATAAATAAATGGTAAATTGCAAAAACCTCCCCATAAAACCGTCTTTCAAATCGTAACTCTGAAAATTATGAAACCACTGCCATTTTAAAGATAATTTAATTTAGAATACAATGTAAGTGAGTTTGATTCAATTTGAGTTTATATGGAGCTGGAATTGCTCTTTCAATTATCGCTTTACGGCTTTTTCTGAGTGTGGTTACTTTTATGTTGTACATGATTTTATTTTGCAAATATTTTTATTATTTAGAAAATATTTTTATTTACAATTTCCATTAAGAAAATTATTTAATTTGAGGTCAGTTTATGAATAAGTAAAAAATTGTAAGTTTTATACAAATATACACAGAATAAATAAAGAATGAAAAGTATTTCAATTTTTTTTTTGAATTTTCTGGTTAAAGACCTTATTTCCCCCTACTTTATTCCCCGTCGATCGGGTCAAGTCTTGACCTTCTCTCGGGGTTCAGGTCAGCATGTATCTATTGCATATATACAGTCTTTTATTTTCTTTATTTTTCTACGACAAGAAGTCTCTTGGAGATTAGGCTCCTCTCACCAAATATTGTGCATATATTACTATTTTAACCTAGTAATATATTAGGTTAAAATAGTAATATATGCACAATATTACACACAGATGTAGCTTAGTAAGAATATCGATTTAGTAATATATACAGGTGTTTTATAAGGGATTTTAAGCTAAAATAAATGAATAAAGATGATGAAATGTTATTCATCATCCCCCTATGCTTTACCTTTGCTAGTCCCTTAGCAAACACTTATCTGAAAAAATAAGTGAATAAAAGAAAAAGAAAGGAAAATAAAGAAATTAGGACAATTTTGATTATTAAACTTGTCTTCATAAAGTTGTAGTATGGAGCTCTGTCAGGCCTTTGGATTATTAGTGTGGTCGAACCTTATTGGGAAATGGATTTAAAACCTAACAGCCTTCAAGTTCCATTCCTCAACAATTAGGTCAGAACAAGTCTACATACACAAATTCTTATGACTATGAATCTTTACTTGTACGGTGTAAGTGAAATATAGCTCCTCATGTCAAAAGTGGCAAAGAAACAACCTCTCTCAACAAGGTAACTCTAGTCCCCCGGTCTAGCAACTCTTTCCTCGAGGAGCGGGGATATTTCCTTCTACGTTCAAGTACAACCTACTCAAGAAGAGGAGATAGAGAAAAGAATGGATGATAACCAGTATAGCTACCTATCCTTGGATGCATGACCAGTGTAGTCAAGTCATCCAGCTACAAGCTTACAAAAATTTGACTCCGAAGCTCTTATTATTTTTTCTATACTTGTGATAAAGACAACGAAGTCTTCAAGAAACCTGAGTGTCAGTAAACCCTAGCCAGTATGTGAACAAGTTCTCATGATATCGTTCGATATTGACCTATATGCTAGGGTGTGATGGAACTTAATAATGTATTGATCAGTGTATGTCAACTTGGTAAAAGCAGTGGAGCTAGCCTACAAAAATAAAAGAAGAGAAATATGAATGAAAAGAGATCTCAAATGCATAGTCAAAATTTAAAAAGCTTCAAGCAAAGGTGAGCGCTCCCAACCAGTCCGTCTGTAAGTATATTAGATACTTAAAGAAGACATACCCTTGTGTACTCCCAGGAAAACAAGTACATACGACTCAACAACTCTTGATGGACACACTGGTCAACAGCCAAAAATACAAGTGTTGAGTAATAAGGTACTCGAGAAGATCCTTGTTTCAATGTGAGGGAGAGAAGAAAATAAGCGATCATATGTCCTCCATTATCTGACCTTCTATATACACTTTCAAGACTAACAAACTAATGAGATGGTGGATTGAACGTAAGAAAAGACCTATTCCCTAATGTTGATGATTAGGTCTAGATGAAAGTCTCGTGGACTGGGGCCTTGGGTGACATCTCCACTTGACTCTTGTGATTGTAGTACACTAAATGTCATATCCCTATATTATATGTACAAACAAAGAGCCTGAAAATAAGAAAAGTTGGATTCCTTTTGACTAGAGTATGGTTGAGCCCAGAAATTTAGGATCACTCAAATTAAGAGTCCTTGTTGAATTGAGCCTTGAAAATTTCACATGCACTGTCTAGGATTAATATGACTCCTTCATTCTTTAGATGCTCGAGGACGAGCATAATTTAAGTACGGGGGAGATGAATCTCTGATTTATCATCACTATACTCCTTAATTATCCTCGGAGCATAAATAATTCAATAAAAATCTTCATTAATTATGCTCAATTAACTATTGACCCTTCTCCTATAAATGACACTAATTACTGTATAAAATTAACCCTTTTTATTTTCTTTATTTTCCTTCCTTTATTTCTTATTAAAAACCCTAGAAATTAGAATAATTATTGTATTTTTTGTTTTACAAAACTATTCCTTTGTGTATTTGATCTCTTTTGATTTTTTTGTCTAAATGAAACTTGTAGATCTACTCGAGATATACAACTTTCATGTTTTGACTTTTTGCTAATTCAGCCTCATTTTATTTCTTTTGTATTTTCTCTTTTTTTCCATTTCTGAATAATTGGATTGGGCCACGTGGCGCTCTCTGGAGCCGTCATGCGGCCCATCTCCCTTTGTGCTACACTCCCTCTTAGCCACCCTTTTTCTCCTTACCCTACATCCATCTGGATCGTCCCTTCCCACTCTCTTCTTAGATGCACGATGAGATCACTTGATCTCATCCTAGCCGTTAATCCTTGCCTTAACCTCACCCGTTGGATGGCTTAGCATCCAACGGTTCTGCTCCCTCCAAGTCTCCATCTAGTGCCCCCACTGTAGGATCAAAGCCTCCTACTTTATCTTCACTATTCCCCAGCACCCCTCTCACCACCGTTGGATCATATCCTTTTATCTAATCTAACCCGCTCCCTCTCACCTTCATCGCTCTAGTGCCCCACTTCTCGTACGTTACAGCTCGTTGCACCCGCTCCCCTTCTATTTGTGGCCACCACTCCAAGAACCCTACCCACGTTCTAGCACCTCGCCCATGTAGCCTTAGGATCTATCTCCCTCATGGACCCATCAATGCCCATAACCATCGCCTCCTTTCCTCCCCACAACCGTTGCAATATGCCCCCTCCTTCAATGTAACGGTCGGATCATCTCCGTTAAATGCTCACCCCCCTCTGACCACTTCATCCATCATTCACCATTTATCCGACCTAGGGATAGGCCCTCTCCTCTCTCCTGTGACAAAGGAGTATAGGAGCGAGGGCCGATACCCCCCCCCCCCTTCCCCACCGCGGTGTCGACCCTTGGCCGCTATGGCCAATTCGCAGCAGCCTCGCTCACCGTTGAGCTCCCTACTCTGTTCGAGCAGGTTGAGTGAAGATCCCAAGCACCTCCAGTGCTCTTCCCAGGCCGCCTCCTCTGCCCAAACTCCATCTCCGGCTAAGTAAGCTTCTACACCTCTTCTTCTTTACTTTTCTCCTATTTTTCATCTGACACACACTTCATCCCACCAATAATTCGCTTACACCATCACCTTCACATCACCACCAGCATCTTCCCACCGCCCTCTGACTTCCATCTTCCTCCTCCGCATCCTCCATCACCTCCAGGCCTTCTCCTCGGTCGGAGGTGGAGGAAGACTCGCTCTGTGCGCCATTTTCTCTACACCGCTCGCCTGCCATCCCATCCATACAATTCGGCTATATCTGCATCTAACCTTCTGTAGTTCAATCCCCTTAATGGTTGGAGCCTCCTTCCTTGCTCTGTTCTAGAACTTCCACACTGGTGAGCAAGCGTCGCCCAATTACTTCAGGCATCTCCACGGCACCCTTCTCCGACCAGCAGCTTCTCCGGCCTTCCCACGAGCTTCCCCAACCATCCTTGCATCAGCTTGAAGACTGAGGAGCTCCAGGGGGCTCGCTAGAGCCCTGCCTTCGCCACCACACCTGAGGAAGAGGCGATGGAGCCGAATTCTATAGGTGTCGTTCGATTAGGGTGATCGGGCAGCCATCATTTTGCACAAGCCTCAGTCCCGCTCCAAGAGGCTCGGTGGAACCAGAGCTAAGGACGAACATTGGAACACGACACGTGTCTCGAACCTGCAACTGATCCATAACCATGCATGCATACGGGATGGGTAAATTACATGCACGCCCCCAAAGTTTTCAAGATTTACAAAGAGGTCCTTCCTAGGCATGTGTGCCTCACGTGTCGTGCTTGGGAAAATGATAATGGGGACCTGCTGGCTTCACGATATTATAAATATGCCCCTACAAAGGACCAAATTGTAATATTATCTTTTTGGCCTTCATGTTTTATCTGCATTTATTCCCTTGCACTCTTTAATTAATATCTTGAGCATACGATCTCCATTTCAGATGATTTCAATTTCATTTTATTGCTTTTTTTTTAGAGGAATTTCATTTTATTGCTAATTTGATGCTCTTAATGATGACATGCTCTAATCATTGATTTGACGCATAATTCAAGATGCTAAATTGTAGATATTTCATGTGTCATATGCTCCTCATGTTAATGCCACTATTGAATTTTTTATGCATCTATGTGCTCTAATTTACAACAAAATTGAATCACTTTTTAATTGCTCAATAATTCAACTAGTTATGGGCATATCTCTACTTTCATAATCATACAGCATTGCATGTCATTTTGCATCATCTTATATTGCTAAAATCAAAATAAAAATGCATATTGATTATCCATTCCATGCATCGCATTCCTTCGCATATTACATTATAATTATCTTGCATAAAAATAAATAAAAAGTGCATTCTCATTTTGTGTGCATCATATCTTTGCATCTCATTTATTTACATCATTCATTTTATGCATATTTTTTTTCAATAACTATTGTTTGTGCATTCTATGATGTGTATTTTGTCTGCATTATGGGGACCCAAATTTGAGAATTCAATCATTCAAATTCAATCACTGATCTCCGATAAATCGATAAGGAGGTCCGTGTCCCTGTGTTCAACCTTGGTAGACTTACCAAGTAAAATGTCCCACATAATCCAGAGCGGGGTTCTGCATGAATCATTTCACCTCTTATGCTACAACACATCAATATTAAAGAGGTGAAAATGTAGCTCAAGCAGTTAACCGAGGTCGGGAGGATATTTATCAATGAGTCATCATCGATTCTAGCGTGGTTGAAGGTAGTGTCTTTGATTTCCATTCAACCCTAGGCAACCGCTTCACTCTGCGGCTCTTGGTCTTTCTCCCCATCACCAAGGAGGCGAACATAGACACTAGATGCTTCTCAGTCCTTATCCTCTTATTGCCCAACTTCTTAGGCATCAATTTACTTCTCATAAGTCTTTTAAGGTCGGGGAAGTGATATATGGCCTTTATTAAGGGAAGATTTAAAATCATATTCTCATCGAGTGCTTCCCGTAGGGAAGGATCCAGTTTTTTTAGATCCTTTTCATTTTCTATTTTTATAAGATTTTCTGATTTTTTTAATGTTTTTTCTTTTTGGGATTTTCGATTTTTTTGTTGTTTTTTATAGGAGGAGGAGTGGGAGGATGTATAGACTCTAGATTGGAAAGCAAGTGGTTAGTAGAAGAGGGAGGTAGAATGGACTCCAATTGTATAGTGTGTGTGTTTCCTTGTGTCCTCTAGATTATTTTCAACATTGAATCCATTATTTCGTTCTCCACTTTCATACATGAGCTGTAATAATTGAAATTAGTCGGTCGATGACATTTCTAAATTTATCCTCAATTAATTTATATCTTTTCACAATCCTAGAAATGTTATCCTCCAAAGATTCCTCATAACAAATCATGGAAGTATACTGTTTACTCAGAGGATATTGTTGAGATCTTGAAGTTTCATACTCAACATACCTAGACTCTAGCATGTAATGCTTCGAATATGGACCATCTGAATGGCATATATTGGTCAGAGCCTCAAATAATGGAGTCAATGAACATGGGCTTGTAAGTCTAGCTCATGAGTCCAAGACCGTGCATGTGTAGGCTCTCCGAATGTGTGATATGAAGGCTGGTCAATGTGGGCTCCATCACTAAGGTCAATCAAGTAGGGGAGATCATATTGTGCAGACCTCTCCATTCGGTTTGTTTGATCGACCATGTCATACCCTAAGGTCAAGTTGGGATGTGTATATGTGAATTATTGTCTGGTCCCAACTTGAGGTGAGAATGAGGTATGTGGGGACACATAATTCTACCAATCATTTTTCTCAACAGTGACTTGCTCTTCAAATTGTTTCTTGGTTCTAGCAAGCATACGACTATAAGGTGAACAAACCCAAGGTGGAAATGGATCCGGGTGTAAGAAGGCGGGGTAGGTAAGAAATGCGAAAAAGTGGGGAAGTCAATCGAAGGTATGACTTTATGATCGAGGTGGGGAGGGGAGATGGAAGAGGTAAATGGTGAAGATGTTCATTATTCAGTAGAGGAGAAATGATGTGAAGAATTTGAATATGTATATCGATAAGCAGGCATATTTGCCAAGAAGTGAAAGCCTATTCAAGTGAAAAATGTGTAGATATACAGAGGAACAATGCACACGGACATACACAAAAACAAATGAAAGAGCAAACCCTATTTTCACCAACTCAACTCAGTGATAGTCATAAAAGTTGACCGTTTATCTTTTCAGTTTTAGTTAAGTGGTAAAATAAGAAATGAAGTCATTTAAGCAAGATTTAGATGTGGGTTTTGGGCAATATCTTAAGAATGCATCCTCATCTCTCAACAGTCAATATACAATGCATACAATGACAGGGTTGTTCTCCCGCAAAAAGGGTTAGTTTTAGTCATTTTTTTGGTCAAATTTGCATTAGCTGCCCTGATTTTAAGTTAGGTTACCACTAAATTAAATCAACCACATAAGGCACGCTTAAAGAGAAGCCCTGATTTTTTCCTTTTTTATCCTAAGTTGTAAAATCAGGGGGAAGGGAGTCGAGAAAGGCCGATGCAACAATAAAATCAATGATGCTTGCCCAGATCAGAAGACTTACAGTAGTCCATGTGCTCTACATGCGGGATGCAATGCAGAATTGAAATTTTTTATGCTAAATGAATGCGGACGATGAAACCGCACCTGGTAGATAGTTCTAGTTAGCGGGAAGAAGTGAATTGAATTTAACTAAGTTAGAACGATCTAAGTTATGTATTATCAAAGTGAAAATGTATGGTCCTAGGTTTTACAAGCACAAGCAAATATTGACCTAATAAAAGCTCTAATAGCTACAAGTGTGGGTCTAACCTACTAGACACTCAAGTCGAGCCCCACCCTCACCGGAGAGTGAAACAGGTCTCCACACACCACAAGAAAAATGTCCAAAGTCCGTGTACACACGCGAGATCCCAAACAGAAACTGTTGGAAATGTGCAATTATCACAAAATTTAAAATGCAGGAAATAAAACCTAGACTCTACACTCTCTCACGACTCGACTCGATCTTAACTTTAATGTGTTCCTTCAGTCGATTTAATTCCCATAAAAAGTTGGCCTCCAATTCTCCTGAGTTGCTCGACCACCTAAGCGATCTCTCGATCTCGTCGGGTCCCTCGCACAAAAGATAAGATAGTGGTCAGAGAGATAGACACAAAATAAAATAAAATAAAATAAACAAAAAGAGAGAGAAAATGCAAGAAAATAAACAGAGTAATAATTACAAGAAAAACTAGGGGTCAGACTACCAGGGTGTGGAAAGCCTAAAAAGAAATTTTTCTAAAAATCAATCAAAGTCGTGCCTCCCCGACAACATCGCCATCTGATGGACTTGTATTTATCCTGGTTAATAATGTCGAATTGTTGTAGTCGAGCAATTAACAGATCAATCAAAAACCACTGATTAATTAATTTTATCGATTAATGCAAGCGGACAATTTATATTTTACATGGGCAAGCCCAAGGTCGAACTCATGGAGGCCACTGTCTCCTGAGGTCAATTATTAGGCGATCTAGAAGATAGGTTTTCATAGAAGTATTTTTGTATTTTTATGCAATAAATAAATGCAATGTAATTTCGGTAAAGTTTAGGGGCTAAATTGCAAATTTTGATCAAATGAACTCCAAACTAATGGAACATAACCAAAATGTGTACAAATGCAAAATTAAGGTACTGTATTTTTTTTGAAATTTTCGAATGTGATATGAATTAATTATGAATTAAACATGAATGAGGAGTGATTTTGAGCAAAATAATTTTAATAAATAGCAAACCAATTTAATTTCAGGAACTAAAATTATCCTAGATGTATCTAATGAGAATCTATCCAGGAAAAGTAATAAATCCTAAAAATGATTGACGTATGACCTATTAAAAATTAATTACCAAAATTTAATTATTTTATTCCGACCTTGATATGCATGCAAACAGGATGATTTTTGGGTACAATGTAAAATAACCTAAAATCTGCCTACTGTGAATTTTTGGTAATGTTCGGATCCACAATTATTTTAATATGGAATTAATAGCACGCAGTGAGTAAAATATTCAATTTTCCACAACAATAATTATATTAAATTAACCATGTCTCATAAAAATCTAGTCAAGCATCCACGTGATAAAGAATAAGTTTTTCTATAATGAGCAATTTTTAGAATGATAAAAATATGATGAATGAAGGTTCAAATTAAAACTAGAACACAGGGTTCTAAATGCAATTACAGAAACTTAAATAAAAATAATATATAAATATGCAAATGTACTGATATGCAATTACCTAGACTAATGAGGGTTGAGTGCAAAGTCTCCACGCATGCGCGTGATGTGCACGTGCATTCTGCTGGCAGGGATGTATCGGTGATATCCAGGAGCTAAGGGGGCTTCTTGAAATTGTCCCCATAAGGGGGTGTGCTTCCCACGTGAGGACCTTCCCCCTCCCCCTTTCTTCTTTGATTCTACCGAGAGAGGCAACAATGGTGGAGAGGGCTGGCATCGGAGTGCGGTGGAACGAGGCTGCGCGGAGGAGATGCTCGGTGAAGACGAGTTGTGGTGAAGGACAAGGTTCTGGTCGACACACGGCCAGACCCCCTTGAACTGATGTCAGTGAGGATGTCGTGCGAGAAGCTACTCGTGATGTGATCCTTGATGGAGGTCGGTGGAGCATGAGGGTCGCATACGACTTCTCATGTGCATGCAGTGGCTGTGCAAGATGGTCCCACAACTGGAGGCAGCCGTAGTGGCGAGCGGGATGTGACTCCAAGCGGACTGTGGGACGTCGATGGTGGCGAACAAGGGCGGCAAGGCATGTGAAGATGATTGTCGACTCAATGTCGGGGCTTGGCCAATGTGGTTGTTGGAGGCTGTTTGACCGAGGAGGTGGAGGCAGAGTTACAAAGGGAATGGGGTGGAGGAGAGGGAAGCCAAAAGGGTGGAGATGGACCAAGGTCAGTGGAGTGTTGGATGTGCGGTTATCGGTGGAACTTGGAAGAAGCAAGATAGAGGAAAGGGGAAGGAGCAAGGGAAAAAAGGAGATAATAGGAAAGGAAGAGGGTTTGATTACCTGGGGTATAGTTGGAGCAAAGGCTCCAGCGTGGTCTTCGCTGACTTCGAGGCGACGAAGGAGCTTGAGCAGCTCATGCTTTGTGTTGCGGCAAGGGACTTTGATCCCTTGGATCTCGCTGGAGAGGGGAGGTCAACATTGTTCCTGGGCGTTCACCTCTATCACCGGATCTTGCTGGGGATCTCTCTCCATCTTTCTTAGAATAGGTAGATAGGTGACAATCTGTGAAGTGGTGTGATTTTTGATGAGTCGAGGGAGAAGGGCGGAGAATCGTGGCGGAGTGGGTGGTCGTGTTGGAGTCGTACGCGGGTCTGGCGGAGTCAGGTGCGTAGGATGATGGGTAGAAGGGTTTTGCAGGGGCGGTTGGAGAGACATGTGTAGGAGGTTGTAGGTGCGAGAGGGGAGTGTAGCGTGCGGGTCCTGCGGGGATGTCAGTTAGGGAGATCGAGATGAGGAGCAACGAGAGCGGTTGGGGTGTTGGCCTGCCGCGCAAGGCGCGGGGCGGCAGTTGCAGGTGGTGCGCATAGAGAGGGAAAGGCAGAGGAGAGGGAAGCAGGCTGTTGTGCGCGTGGGATGCCACCGCAAGAGGTAGGAGCGGGTGCATAGGGGAGTGAGGAAGTGGAAGGCCGTGTGGTGCGTAGGGGACACAGCTACATGGAAAGGGAAAAAATAAATTTAAATTTAAAATTAAAGAAATAATAAAAAATAATTAAATAAAATTAAAATAGAAGTAATAATTTTATAAATATAAAATAATAATAGATAAATAAAATAATAAATAGATAAAAAATAAAAGAAATAATAAAAAGGAAACAAAGCAATAATAAATAAATAATAAGAAAATAAATAATTAATTAAAATAATAATAACTAAAATAAATATAGATAAATATAAATAAATAGACATAAAAAGAAAAATAATAATAATAAAATAAACTAAAATCAAAATAAGGTAAAATTAAAAGGGGTGACACGTGGCGGCTCCAGGAGTTGCCACGTGTCTCTCCTAGAAAAAATCAAGAATTAAATGTAAAAGAAAAAATCTAGAAGAAATAACAAAAGAGGTTAAATCAAAAAGTGGTCAACATAAAAGTTGCTCACCTCAACGAGATCTACAACTTTTGTGAATGATCAAAAATCAAAATAAATCATGTGTACAAAAAATATTTTTTTGGGTAGTATCTTATAGGTATAAAATACAGTATTTTTATGTTTTGCAAATTTTTTGGCATTTTCATATAAGATAAAAATGAAAATAAAATTAGAGAAAATATAATATAAATATTTACAACTTAATATATTTTTTTGGATTTTTAATAATTAATCAAAATAAATAAATAAAAGGGAGCATATGTATAATATACAATGAGGGGCCCAAAACCCAAGTTTCACATACGGACTCTGGTTCTTTTGAATTTGGTCTTGTTTTAAAGGTAATTGAACGTACATTAATTCAAAAGTGAGCAGGGGTCCATAGGAGATTGTATGAGAGATATATTTACATTTTAATGTTCTAGTCTCAAACTAGGGTTAAGTTTTATTGGTCAATTTTATATGTTAGTATTTTTTATTATTTTCTTTTATTGGTGTTAGTAATATGTACACTATGGAGTTGATTTTATTCAATTCTGAGTTAGTGAAAAATAGATAAAAATAGTGAAAATATGGTTAATATACAGATGATATATATAAAGGATTTTGGCTTCTTATTCAATGCAAATATGCATGCTAAAATGTGGATAATAATGCAAAATAAAGGAGAAATGCAGCTAATTACTCAAGAACGAAGCTTTATTTTCGACTTTTAGAGTGATGGATCACATATTCATCGGAGGTCATGGATGTCACTTATGTGATCCTCTATATCAAGTTCAAATTTTAATTAATCATTATGAATCATATTCATTACAATTAACTCTTCCAAGGGAATTAATCTCTATTTATAATAGAGTGTTTATTTTAATTGGATCCAATTCATTTAATCATATTAAATCAATTATTAATCCCATCAATCAACCAACAAACAATTAGGGTTTGCTTGATATCACTATATATAGTATATACCCTCACAAATATGTATTATTTTGTATTTTAATAATTAGAGTACAACTTGACATACTCGTATTATTCTTTCCTCAAAAATAGAACGGACAGTATACTGGAATTATGTTGGGAGGGAGCATTTCCTTGACATGCATGGCGCCAATTAGTAAACCAAGCCAGCATACATGGACTAGACACCTTCACCGTTACGATTGAGAACAATACAAAATAATACAAATGTACTTGCAGATTTATCGTTAAACTTTGATGAGCAGCACTATAGTATATATAGTAATCACTCGGAGATTTAGGCATCTTTACAATAATTTTAAGGATCCTAAATTTCTAATCATATCAAGCAAACATTTTCTTGGTTTTACATGTAAAAGTTGTCCTACAACTATTGTAGGATAAACTAGAGTTTTCATGAAACATACACTCAATGGACAATGTTGTTTACTAAATTATTTTCATATTCATTAGGCATCATATTAATCAAGAGAAAATCATAATTTCCATGATTTTCATTGAATGATAAACACGTTAAGTAAGAAGACTTGTTCATCCAATCATCGTCTGACCCATCTCCACTAAATATAGAATATCTAGGGCAAACGGAGTCAGAAGTGCCCAAATAAATTCGAGCAATTTTCTGATTTGATTCTCTACTTAATTCAAGTGTTTAATTCATGTTTCATGGTAGGAAAACAGTAAGCAAAAATCATTTTCTTACAAATCCGTGAATACATGCAAAAATAATATCGCGTCAAGATCTCTCTTCGAATCATATTATGCACTTTGGTTATCAATAATAGGTTACTATTTAGGGGACATATTTATACATTCTAAATGTGTTTTAATAACAAAAAAATGCATCCAAATAGTGGACAAATAGTAGGTTTTATTTTAGCAAAAAAAACAATTTGAATCTTGCATCCAATGCAAAAACATTGAGTTCTCGCACATCTGATTACTAAACCTTGTTCACCTAGGGTTTTGTATCATATCTAAGACCTAAACTGGCTTTGATACCACTTGAAGGTTATGGAGAAAACCTTAAGCGCATCATGGAAGCGTGAAGATCGCATCATATGCGATCGGGAGCAACTAGTCACACTAGTTGCTCGGGCAACGGAATTTAAAATTTTAAAGCGATGAAACCACATGATCTAAGAACACTTCTTGAATCATTTCATCAAAAAAAACATAGAATATATAGGAATACCTCTTGAATCGTGGTTGCAATTGAATCCTCTAAACGAAGGGACCACATGTCTCAAGTCCGACCCGAGGGAGGAACCGCTTGTGAGCGCGTTGATGAGGCGTGTCCTTCTCGCAATCCAAGATGTTGATCCAAGCGATGTATCTCTTGATTTCGTCACATGAAATCCGCGTTCTTCTTTATGTACTAGAAGCACATAGGAAGATGAAGATCCATGAGTGGTCTAAACGGCAGCACGACGGCGTGGCGACGACGACGGCTTTTCTTTACCACAATGTGGACGGCAACAAGTAAGAGAGAAAGAGAGAGAATGTGTATGATGAGAGAGAGGGCATGTGAATTCTTTGTTGTAAAAGAAGAGCAAGGTTTGCCTCTTCTTTTATAATATTTTTAGAGTCCATGGATCTCAATCCATGGACAACACAAAATCCAATGGTTGAGATTGATTTGTGTTTCTTTCAATAACCAGGGTTTGTTGTAAAAAATATAACATAATTAATTTAATTTAATTTATTGAATAATCATCAATATAACTAATTCAATAAAATCAATAGGCGTTAAAGGATTAGGAAAGGAGGCAAGCTCCTTCACAATAAGATGGGGGGATGGCCACATTGATTTAGGACTAGGGTGGTCGTCCACTCTCCATTTAAGGAACGAGTGCTCTCTTTTCCTATTTTATGAGATCATGCAACTCATATTATATTTTAATTACTTACAAAAACTTTTATTGTAAATTATTTCACAAAAATAATTCCAAATTATTTTGTGAAATATCAACCGTCATTGGAAATTTGTGAATCATATTCACAACCCAAAATAACATGTAAATTACATTTTCATTTAATTGTCCAATGTGATCCAATTCACATCAACATTTTAATTGTAAATGTTATTTATAAATAGCTCTCTTTTATTTATTATAAATAAAATTTATAATATATATGATTAATATCGATAATACTATTCATATTATTCATATCCATGGTAATTAAATCATGTTTAACTATATTTGATCATCAATCTCGTGCATCTAAACAATATGAATCAAATTCACATTATTCATGATAATTGAATCACATCTAATTATCCATTTCTCAATGCTTGGATATAAATTACACTAATGGAATTATTCTTGAACTCTTTCAAGAATATTACACTTTCTCCGTGGATACTTGGAGATAAAGACAAGGTGATTGTACATTCTACGTATAGTGACTTGGATATTGACATCATATCCTAAATCCAGATCTCAGGGATCTCTCATAGATGCTTGATTAAATCAAATCCGTAAATCTAATGTTCTCATTGCATATGAATCACATTCAGAACAATGTCCAACATCTGGACTAAGATTAGATCACTTCTCTACTGAGAAGAGTCACTAAAATCCAAACCTATTTCATTACTCCCTCGGAATGGAAGCATCATGGTTATACAATCATTTATTCATCACATCACCCTCGAGTATTCCTAATACCCGTACATGATGCATGCTGGAAGACCTAGAATAAACTTGAAGATTTAGATCACTTTTAGACTGCCTTCTTCAGGGTTTTATCACTAAGTTTCTCATTAGATCACTGGGAGTTGACATCGATCATATACTTTCCAAAAGTATATATCATACCTCAGTATTGATTATATACATTCCAAAAGTATATATCAAGCCTACAAATTCAGCCAAGCTTCCAAAATGAGATGACTGTGCACAGAATTTGATCCCAATATCTCATGAGTGAGCTCATGTCTTTCGATTCATTAATGAACTTGTACGATCCATTTGAGAGATCGTATTACTCATATGCCCTTGTATGCACATCAGTTCACTGGTGTATAGACACTGATTAGATCATCAACCTATCAGTCTACTAAATGTACGTACTCAAATATATAGTAACACATATGTCTTCGGTCAGAAAATGTGTGTGTATATCATGATAGTATACGACATAGGACTCGGTTATCTCGATCTCGTTAAGTCAACTCTTTGACCTGGTTTATCTAACACCTTCGAATCTCTATTCGTATGCAGAGGATTTACGTCAAGAGATCGATTATATATCAACCTATAGAGAAGAATTTCCATCTTCCTCTCAGACTGGAGATCCTCTCTTAACAATCACTTGACGATGTTTATGAGTCCTCAATCTAACTCTTTAGATATTATCCAAGCACCAGCCTCTATGATTCAACATTTGAATCAACAGTTGTATGATCATTAAAATGATCATGGTACATATCCCTAATTATATTAAGGGACCAATTATGCAAATTAGTTATTCTTCATTTCAGATAAGGGAATGATTTTCAATAACATTTATTGCATAATGGCTCGTAGTGGGCTCGCATGTCCAACACCTATGTGTATAATGTCGCGATATAGACACGCATCCTCTGACCGGAGACAGATGTGTTGCTATATGTTTGAGTATGTACATTTGGTAGACCGATGTTGATGATCTAATCATGGTCTATACACCAACACGCTAGTGTGCATACATGGGCATATGAGTCATACTATCTCTCAAAGGGATCATATAGGTTCATTACTGAACTGGAAGACATGAGCTCACTCATGAGATATTGGGATCAAATTCCGTGCATGGTCATCTCGCTTTGGAAGCTTGACTGAATTTATAGGTTTGATATATTCTTTTGGAAAGTATATGATTAATACCTGGGTATGATATATGCTTTTGGAAAGTATATGATCGATTCCAACTCCCAATGACCGAATGATAAACTTGATGATAAAACCCTGAAGAAGGTAGTCTAAAAGTGATCTAAATCTTCAGGTTTGTTCTGGGTATTAGGCATACTCGAGGGTGATGTGATCAAAATACTATTGTATAGCCATGACGCTTCCATTTCAAGGGAGTGATGAAACATGTTTGGATTTTAGTGACCCCTCTCAGTAGAGAAGTGATCTAATCTTAGTCCAATTGTTGGAAATTGTTCTGAATGTGATTCAAATGTAATGGTAAGGTTAGATTTACAGCTATGATTTAATTAAGCATCTATGAGAGGTCCCCGAGATCTGGATTTGAGATATGATCTCAATATCCAAGTCACTATGCGTGGAACATACAATCGCCCTATCTTGGTCTCCAAGTATCTACGGAGAAAGCCCATTATTTTTGAACGAGTTCAAGAATAATTCCATTGATGTAATGTATATCCAAGCATTGAGAAATGGATAATTAAATGTAATTTTATTATCACGAATAATGTGAATTTGATTCATATTATTTTCATGCATGAGATTGATGATCTAATATAATTAAATTTTATTTAATTATCATGGATACGAATAATGTGGATAGTATTATCCATAGTAATCTTATATATTATAAATATGATTTATAATATATCAGAGATAGCTTTCTGTAAATAACGTTTACAATTAAAATGTTGATGTTAATTGGATTTGCATTGGATAATTAATTAAAAATGTAATTTACATTCTATTTTGGGTTGTGAATATGATTCACACATTTCCAATGGTATGATTGATATTTCACAAAATAATTTGGAATTATTTTTGTTAAATAATTTACAATAAAAGTTTTGTAAATAATTAAATGATCATATGAGATATATGATCTCATAAAATAGGAAAAGAGAGCACTCCTTCCATAAAGGGAGGGTGAACGGACCACCATAGTCCTAAATCATGGTGGTCCTCCCTCCTCTTATTAGGAAGGAGCTTGCCTCCTTTCCTGTAGAGATTGATATTATTATTATGTTTTGTACCTTTTTTGTAATTCCCGTTTACTCTCTAGACTACTATGTATTTTACCCGTGAGGTCTCTCCCTATATAAGAGAGCCTAGGGTTCCTTGGAATAATAGATTGCTCACTTTTTCCAACATGGTATCAGAGCCCAGGGGCTAACCCTAACCCCAGCCCTAGGGTTTCTTCCGCCGCCGTCGCCGGACCCCCACCACCACTTTTTCGCCGCCACTGCTGGACCCCCCCCCCTCCACCATCACCTTTCCGCCGCTGGTTCCCCCTTCTCCACCACCCGTCGGACTCCTTCTCCACACGCCGAAGGGCCTCTCCACGCCGCCGGTCCCTTCTCTCTTCCACGTCGAGCCCCTCCTCCACGCCACCGGGCCCTTCCCTCCTCCACGTAGGGCCTTCCCTCTTCCACGCGGGACCCCCAGCCATGCCGTAGGCCACCCTACGCCACCATTCGCCGCCGAGTCAAGCCCTAGGTAGGGGACCCTAACCGTCGAGTTCCCCTTCCTTACACGCTGACACCTACTCTTTCGTCGGTCAGTCTATCTCCATGTATTTGAGTGCTTAACATCTACATATGCACTCAAATCCGATCAAGTTTTTGTAGACATCGGTTTCTAGTCTACAATCCCTAGTTCTTCATCTACGGCGACATGTCAGAGAATAAAGTTGATATGCCCTCCATAGGCGCCTTCAAAGGTCCTGCGCCTATAGTCAAGATGGACGAGACAAACTATGAGCTCCGGGCGACGAAGTTTATGAGTCTCATAAAGTCAAATGGTAAGAAGCATATTCTTACCGAAGATGAGCCGGCAAAGAAGACTGGGATATATGCCTCGTGGGAGGCTGATGATTCTTATGCCAAGGTTTTGCTGTCAGGCACACTATCGATGGAGATTGCCAATGATGTCCTCCATCATCCCACTTCCAAGGCTATGTGGGATATTCTGGCCGCTACGTATTCCCAAGTGCAGAATGAGACCAAGATGTTACAGCTCCAGCTTGATATATTCACGATGAAGCAGAATGGCAGGCCACTTCACTCATTGTACACATCCCTGAGAAGGATGTTTGAGAAGTTATACAGTACCATACCACTCACGGAGACTCCTGAGCAGCAGAAGACATTCCGGAATGCTACAATGGTGGGCGTTCTACTTGCAGCCCTAGATCCTGAGTACGATGCAGCCCGCTCTCAGATTTTGGTCGATGCAGTTATTCCTCTAATGGAGGATGTTTACCGGAGGCTCAGTCGCATATCAGTTTCTTCCAGCACATCTACTCCACCCCCATCGGTAATGGCAATATCGCGTGGGAGAGGTGGTCAGTCTTCTGGTCGTGGACGTGGACCCCATGGTAGGGGTGGTCTCTTTTGCCAGCCATGTTCGTTCTGCCATCGCACATGCCACTCGGAGGATACATGATACTCTAAGCATGGGTTTCCAGCATCAGCGCGTGTAGCCGAGCATGTTCTGCTCCAGTCAGCATCTACTGCAGATAACCGATTCGAGGAGCTTGTGGTACGTCTACGTGATATTATGCCACAATCATCTACTGATTCTCCAGGTGGACCTTCAGATGTTGCCGCTACAGCTTCTGCCAGTTCGTCTGCTGCTGCTAGTACCTCAGGTAGTGCTACTGCCTTTACATCTTGTCGTGATATATCTGATTGACATCCCACATGGCCGCTCAGTGCAGATAGCAGATGGTACTCATTTCCCCCTTGTTGGACAGGGGGAGTTCTTATCACCTTCTATGCGTCTACAAAATGTTCTGCATGCTCCTGAGTTCTCCATGAATCTGTTTCTATTAGTCAGATTATGAAGGATTTGCACTGCCGTGCTATATTTGACCCCTCATCTCTTATTTTTCAAGACATACTAACGGGCAGGGTGATTGGTTGTGGCTCTGAGCAGAATGGTCTGTATCGGCTGGTCCGGAACTCTTATGCTGGCGTCTCTTCTCATTCCGTCGGACCAGTATCTCCGTACATCCAGCATCTTCATTTTGGTCAACTCACGCTCCAGAAAATGCGACATCTACTACCACAGATCTCTCCCAGTTCATCATTTCACTGTGAAGTGTGTCAGTTGGGAAAGCATCATCGGTCTAGCTTTCCTAGTCGTCAGAGTCAGAGCAGTAGTTCCCCGTTTGAGTTACTTCATATTGATATTTGGGGTATGAGTCGTGTACCTGATCATCAGGTACACAGGTTCTATCTAGTTGTAGTGGATGATTTCTCTCGTGTATCTTGGGTCTTTCTTTTAAAGAATAAATCTGAAGCATGTGATGTTATTAAAATTTTGATTAATGAAGTGCAGAATGTTTTTTCTTTTACTGTCAAATATGTTCGTACAGATAATGCACTGGAATTTTGCACTCGGTTTCTTACTCAGTTTCTCTTGTCTAAGGGCATTATTTACCAAACCACTTGTGCTTACACATCTCAGCAGAATGGCGTGGCAGAAAGAAAGCATCGTCACCTTCTTAACATTACTCGAACCCTCCTTATTCAGAGTTGTGCTCCTATCACTTTCCGGGGGGATGATGTCCTTACAGCTTGCTACCTGGTAAATCGTATGTCGTCATCTGTCCTCGGTGAGAAAATTCCTCTTTCTATCATTTTTCCTGATAAGGAATTATTCTCACTTACTCCTCGTGTCTTTGGTACTGTTGCGTTTGTTCATCTCCTGTCTCCTGGACTTGACAAACTCTCTCCTAGAGCTGTCAAGTGTGTCTTTGTAGGTTACTCTCGGACTCAGAAGGGCTATCGTTGTTATGACCCCATAAACAAGAAATACTTTGTCAGTGTTGATGTCAGGTTTTTTGAGTCTGTTATGTACTTTTCTCCTGCAGGTGACAGGCTGGTCCCATCCACTACCAACGATGATGTCTATGTCCCTCCGCCTCCTAGTTTGAGTTCACCTGAGTCCACTCCTGCTCCAGTTGCTACGTCACCTAACCCAACGTCACCTCCACCACCACCACCTCCACAACCTCCTATTCCACCATTATCAAAATTCTATACGCGTCCGTCAAGTCCTGCTCAGGCTACACGTCAGGCATCCATCACGCCTCAGGTATGTTCAGATGCCATTACTACTGAGGGTCATATATGGTACATGTGCAGGATTCTTCATTGCAGGAGGAGACTACACCATCCAGTACAGTGGACGACGACCATGATATTCTTATTGCTATCCGGAAGCAGAAGTGGATGTGTGCGTCTTATCCTTTTGCTTCCTATGTGTCTTTTCATCGCCTCACGGGCGACTTTCAAAGATTTACCGCAGCTTTGTCTTCTGTGGACATACCACGGACCTATCAAGAAGCTATGAAGATTGATTGCTGGCGACTGGCTATGGAAGATGAGATGCGTGCCTTACAGTCTCGTGGCACATAGAGCTTGGTTAATGCTCCTCCTGACGCATCCATTGTTAGTTGTAAATGGGTATTCATAGTTAAATACCATGCTGATGGCAGTCTAGATCGATACAAGGCATGGCTGGTCGCGAGAGGTTTCACACAAACCTATGGCGTGGACTATATGGATACATTTTCTCCAGTGGCTCGTCACTCTACTCTTTGCATTCTCTTATCAGTTGTTGTGGTACGTGACTGGACTATATCTCAACTTGATGTCAAGAATGCTTTCTTGTATGGAGATTTGTAGGAGGAAGTCTACATGCAACAGCCACCAGGGTTCACTGCTGAGGGGGAGAAGTATATGGTGTGTAGACTTCACAAGTCAATTTATGGCCTTAAAAGGATCCCAAGGGCGTGGTTCCAGAAGCTTTCCCATCTGATTGAATGATAGGGGTTCAAACGAGCAAATGCAGATCACTCGTTGTTTATTCAGAAGTCTTCTGCAGGTACGGTTGTCATCATGGTCTATGTTGATGATATTCTGGTTACAGGAGATGATGTTCAGGGAATAGAGAGGGCAAAAGCATTTCTGGCTTGTCAGTTCATCACGAAGGATCTTGGAACCCTAATATACTTTCTGGGGTTGGAATTTGCCAGGAATGCATAGGGTCCGGTGATGACCCAAAGGAAGTACATTACATATTTTTTGACTGAAACATGCATGGTTGGATGCAGACCATCGAGTATTCCCATGGATCCAAGCATGAAGTCGTATGACGATGACACTGCTGAAGTAGACAAGAGGAGATATAGAGAAATGGTGGTTAAGCTCCTTTATATTACCATAACTCGACCCGATATTGCCTTTGCAGTAAGCTGGGTGAGTCAATTTATGGAGCAGCCAAGACAAGTTCATATGGATGCCATATATATGATACCGAGGTATCTAAAGTCTTCTCCAGGTTCAGGGTTGCTATTTAGAAAGGGCACAAATTTATCTATTTCATCATGTGCAGACGTCGATTATGCAGGGTTCCCTAAGGATCGAAAGTCGACCTCAGGATTTGTCATTTTTGTTGGGAGCTCTCTGGTTTCTTGGAAAATCAAGAAACAAACTATTGTGGCAAGGTCCAGTGCTGAATCTGAATATAGGGCCATGGCGCAAGCAAGCTCGAAGAAGATGTGGGTTCGATCTGTGCTAGAGGATCTACATATAGTTGTACCTTTACCCATGCAGCTTCAGTGTGACAATCAGGCAGCATTGTTTATTGCCAACAATCCAGCATTCCATGAAAGAACAAAGCATATTGAAGTTGACTGCCACTACACTAGAGACTTGATTAGGAGACGCTTGATATCTACATCTCACGTGAACTCAGGGGATCAGACTGCTGACATATTCACCAAGCCGTTGCTCAGAGGACCTTCCAGAGATGTTCTTCCAAGCTGAGCATGATAGACATCTATGCTTCACCTTGAGGGGGAGTGTAGAGACCGATATTATTATTATGTTTTGTACATTTTTCTTAATTCATGTTTACTCTCTGGACTACTATGTATTTTACCCGTGAGGTCTCTCCCTATATAAGAGAGCCTGGGGTTCCTTGGAATAATAGATTGCTCACTTTTTCCAACATTTCCTAATCCTTTAATGCCTCTTTATTTAATTTAATTAATTATATTGATGATTATTCAATATGTTTAATTTAATAAAATTAATTGTTGTTGTATTTTTTACAATAAAATAATGACCATAGAAAGAAACACAAATCTATCTCAACCATTGGATTTATGTTATACATAGATTGAGATTTATGGACTCCTAAAATATTATAAAAGAAGAAGCAACCCTGGCTCTTCTTTTACAACATAAAAAATTCATATACTCTATCTCTCTCTCATTATCATACACACCTTCTCTCTTTCTCTCTCACTCGTGGTCATCCACATTGTATTGGAGAAAAAGTCGCCATCGTCGCCATGTCATCGCGTTGCCGCTTCGACCGCACGTGGGTCTTCGTCTTCTTCGGTACTTCTAATACACGAAGAAGACATTGGATTTTGTGTGACGAAATCAAGAGATCCTTTGCTTGGATCAACATCTTTGATTGCGAGAAGGACGGGTCTCATCAATGCACTCGCAAGCGTCTCCTCCATCAGGTCAGACTTGAGACAGGCAGTCTCTTCGTTTAGAGGCTTCGATCTCAATCACGCTTCAAGAGGTATTCCTATATCTTCTATGTGGTTTAAATGAAATGATTCAAGAAATGTTCTCGGATAATGTGGTTTCATCACTTTGAAATTTTAAATTCCGATGCCTTGAGCGACTAGCGCGACTAGTCGCTCCCGATCGCATATGATACAATCTTCATGTTTTTGTGATGCTCTTAAGGTTTTCTTCATAACCTTCAAGTGGAATCAAAGCCTCGATCAGGTCTTAGATATGATTCGAAATCATAGTTGAACAAGGTTTAGTAGTCAGTTGTGTGGGAACTCATTGTTTTTGCATTGGATGCAAGATTTGAATTGGTTTTTTCATCAAAATAAAATCTATTGTTTTTGTACTGTTTGGATGTTTTTTTGTTATTAAAATATCAAATCATGAAACATGAAATAAACACTTCAATTAAGTAGAGAATAAAATCAATAAATCGCTTGAATTTATTTAGTGTTATTCCGACTCCGCTTGCCCTAGATAATCCATATTTAGTGGAGATGAGTCGGATGATAATTGGATCATCAAATCTTCTTACTTAATGTGTTTATCGTTCAATGTAAATTATGGAAATTATGAATTTGCCTTTATTAATCACGGTGCCTAATAATTGTGAAAATAATTGATTAAATATCATTGTCCATTAAATGTATGTTTCATGAAAATCCTAGTTTATCCTACAATAATTGTAGGACTTTTACATGCAAAACCAAGAACATGTTTACTTGATATGACCAGAAATTTAGGATCCTTAAAATTGTTTTTAGATGTTTAACTCTCTGTGTGATTATTATATATAGTATATTGCCGGTCATCAAAGTTGATCGATAAAATTACAAGTACATTGACATTCTTTTGTATTGTTCTCAATCAGAATGGTGAAGGCGTCTAGTCCAGGTATGTTGGCTTGGTTTACTAATTAGCACCTTGCGTGTCAAGGAAATGCTCCCTCCCAACATAACTTGAGTATACTATCTGGATCCATTTTTGAGGAAAGAATAATATGAGTAAGTCAAGTTGTACTCTAACTATTAAAATATAAATAATATGTACTTGTGAAGGTGTATATTATATATAGTAATATCAAGAAAGCCCTAATTTTTTGTTGGTTGATTGATTGGATTGATCATTAATTTAATACGATTGAATTAATTAGATCTAACTAAATGCTATATTATGAATCGAGTTGTATTTCCCTTGGAAGAATTAATTATGTGAATGCGATTCATAATAATTAATTAAAATTGAACATGATATGGAGGATCATATAAGTGACATCCATGGTCTTTCGTCAAGGAGAAGGGTTCCATCACCGTGGATTGTATGTAGGAGACACATGTTCGAAGTGGCAGCTCCTGCATACAAGCGCACATAGATCGGTCTCTTTAATTCTCAAAAGAGTAAGGCCATATGGTGACCCCATAGCGGGTACTAATCTTGTTGGCGGTTGGTTCAATTAACGGCGGGTCAACATTGCCTTAGGAGTTATGGGATCGGGTGTTAACGAATGAATTGGGAAATGCAAGTTGGACTTGCAAGGGAGAATGAGTTCCTATTTTTTATCCAAGTTACAAGTTCTAGTATTATTGGATGTGACAACAGTAAGAAGGAGATCCGAGATCTTGCTTGAGATATAATGGTAAGTATGTCTCTTGCTTTGAAAGTAAATAAGGGAGAACTTTCATAGTTGACAAGGCAAGATAACTTCGATATAAAACCCTTAATCAAAGTAAAATATGTATTTATGCAAATTGTCTTATTTCAGATAACCTACACTAAACCCACTCAAAACTATACTCAATAATAACCAGTAAAATATCATGGATTGGATCCATGATCAAGATGGTGTACTTGTTGTTGGACACATAATGTACGTGGTTGTAATGTGCAAGTTTCCTCATAATAATGAGAAATAACAATCAAATAGACAATAGGACAACGACCTTGGGTTGGTATGTCCCTAAAGTCTCGATCTCTCATCGAATGTGCTTTGGAAGTATCATGTCGATGATGATCGTAATTATCAAAAATCCTTATAAAACTTAAGAAGATGTTTTGGCATACATATGTACTCTCAACATTTAATCATGAATGGCGTGGTTCACTGCATTATGTAGAATGATGACTCGATAAGAGATGATATACTCAAAATGTTTGAGTGCCTGCCTGAAATAGAGTCTTTAAAGAGTCAAGATGGATGTAAAAATGATGAGTGTCATCATTCTACTGCCTATACTCACGCCACTCATGAAGCTTCATAATATTCATATTGTAGAATTGAATGGAGCATGTATAATGTTGAAATGCTCTTATATTGAAATTTTTTGAGTTCAACATAAGAGATCCTTTTTTAAGCAATGGTTGTTTATGGGTGAAGGAAATGCAGTGGAAGCTTGGGTCTGACCCAAGTGAGAAGGAAAGTCAAAGAGTTGAATGTACTTCTGTAATTTCTACACATATGACATCTAAAGAGTTGGATGAATGCCAATACTGCAACAAGTTGATGTATTGATGGTATGACTAACTAGCCTATCTGGGAACCTTAGAGAAGGACTCTGGTAGTGCATCGGCATATTATACACCTAACATATGATCATTGAAATTGACTTGCTTATTAGATAAGATCAAAGTCTTATAATTTGTATCTCATTCTTCTAATAACACTTGCAATTGGTTGCATATATTCTAGAGGACTAGAAAATTTGATCATGAGGTTTAATAGTCATCCACATGGATGTTGATGCAATTGTTGGAACAATCTCCATCAAATAGATAGACTACATATTTTCAGTGGGAGAGACCTCGATCTTTGAGAATGTCTCTATGACCTAGATATTATAATACATTCATTGTTAATTTCTAAAAATTGGAAATAAACATGTATTCTAGAATAGACCTATCATAAAGAGTTATGATAGATATATTTCAGATACTAATCTAACATCTAGAGGACTTTATTAAATTAGAAAAATAATGAATGGTTCATTAATATTTCTAAATACTGAATATTTAAACCTTAAAAGATCTATAAGAGGATGAAGATCATTTGACAATGATCTGGCATCAAGCCTTGGACATATGTCTATTGATGAGATCAATATTCTCTTAGAGATGAAACTTTAGATAGTCTGAATTTTCAAATCTTACATACTTGTGAATATTGTATTCAAAAGTAAAATGTCCAATTCACCCTTCTTTGAGAATGGTGTATGATGCCAAGGTATTCAAGATTTCATACATATTGATGTATGTGGATCATCTCTATCATAATAAACATTAATGATATGTGATGTCAATTGATGATTTTTGGATATGAGATTTCTTCCATTCACCTTAGAAACCTTTGAAATGTTCAAAGATTCACAATTTTGGTTTAGGATCAGAGTTTGAAGGAAAATGAAATGAATTTGATCTAATCTAGGTAGCAAGTACCTATTAGAAAAATTCAAGGAATACCTTATTAAGAAAGGAATATCATTCCTATCTTACTCATCATAATACACCTAAACTCAATAGAGTTGTGGGGAGATGCAATTGGATCATGTGTGACATGAATGATGAATCTTAGCATAATTACCTCTTAGTTTCCAAGTATATATGTAGTAAAGACTACAATATATATCCTTAATAAGATTCCATGCAAATCTAAACCTGAAAACCCTCATAAGCTATGGTTTGGAACCTAACCTAGTGTTGAACACTTGAGCATTTAGGATTGCTCGATCCATAACCATGGCATGGATACAAGTGAGCTGGAATCTAGCACCAGAGAGTGCTACTTCATTATGAAAGTAAATAGTGGTATTGGATACCCACTTTATGACCTTGAGATTCTTAAAAGATTTCCTCTCTAAGGATATGATTCTTAGATGTTGACTTTCTTGAGAATCAAGATGAAAATGAAGTAAAGGAACCCATTGAATCTCGAGAAGATAATAAGGCTCCTAAAATCGGAAACTAAAAGGACAATTAAAGATGAACACTCATACCTCTTCAAGTTAGTTTGAGGGGTATGTATTCCATGTGTTAGTTAAGTCTGGCAATGATCTGACTTCATATGGTAAAGCTTCTGAGGATCATGACATGGAAAGATGGATGTTAGCAATAAAGTCTACAGTAGACTTCATATACAAGTATTGTATATGGACCATCTAAGATCCACCTATAAGGGTAAAACCCGTTAGGTGTAAATGGATCTTCAAGAGAAAAAGGGAAGTTGATGAGAAGGTAGAGACCTTCAAAGCACGGGACGTATCCACAAGATATACACGAAGAGAAGATACCACTTGCGATGAGACTTGCTCTTCAGTGACCATGCTTAAACCCATCAGGATATTGCTAACTATAGCTACACAACTTGATTATGGCATCTACAAGATGGAAGTCAAGATTGCATCTCTCTATGAACACCTCGCCAAGGACTTTCATATGAAATATCCCCAGGGCTTCATAGTTGAGGAAGGAAAGATGTGCAAGCTAAAGGAACTCCATCTATGGGCTCAAATAAGCTTCTTGTAGTTTGAACACTAGATTTGATGAAATTATAAATGTTATAATTTCAGATAAAATCTTGATGAACTATGTGAAGCTTAGTGGGAGTGCCATTGTGTTCATCATGTTAAATGTAGATAAAATCCTAATCATGTGGAATGATATAAGGATGATGATGAGTGTTTTATGATCTAATCGTTTGATCTCAAGGATGCCTCTTATATCTTAGTTCTGAACTTTTTCAGAAGCTAAGAGAAGAGGGCATTGTGACTATCACATTAGTGGTGGATATATTCTATTTTTGGGAAAACTCCAAGGAAAGCTTCTTTCCCTTAAGATATCATAATGATCTATCTAAAGGGATAACACCTCAAAGAATTGAGAATGTAAATATCAAAGCTACTTGCCCTAATGCATCAGCTATGAGAAGCTCAGTGTATGCTATATGTGTACAAAAGGTCAGATGTCTGCCCTGTAGTGGGAGTAGTACACTATTACTTATCCTATTATGGAGATAAAACACTTGATTGAAGTATTAACAAATTCTTCAAAAGACGATAAGATTTTTTGAAATAGTGATCTCAAAGTCTTATCTTCAAGAACTTAAGACTCTATAGATAGTGATCTAAAAAGGTCCTAAATGCAGATGTCTTATAAGACTAAAGACTGGGTCTTAGTCTTAGGAGATAGAGATCTTCTCGGCTGTTGAATCTAAACATTGCATCCTCATGCAGAGAAGTCTTAAGTATCTGCATTGTGCTTGCTCTGCATGAAGTTGATGACCTCAACATACTTCCATTATTGTACACTTCCTTAACAATGTAGGGACACATCCATTTGGATTTGAGCTTCATGTGGAACATCTTTAACTTGACGTTGAACAACCATACCTTTTGTACAGGGACAAAGTTCTTGCACCTAATGTGTTGATCATGCCATCTCTTTACCTTGTCCTTATAAATCAAACTATTGTCATATCCCCGATTTCGGATTTCCATGAGCTCGTTCAAGTCCAAGTCACGACATAGCTTCCCTAGGTGACAACTCCAGTTTACATGCTTGATTACCCATTCTGAATTATGAATTAACTCCGTAGGCAAATGGCATGGCTTGCCATAGATCATCTGAAAAGGTGAAGTATCGAGTGGGGTCTTATAGACTATCCTATAGGGACATAGAACTTCGTCCAAGAGTTGGGATGAATTCTTCCTATCGGGATGAACCAACTTCTAAAGAATGCTCTTCACCTCTCAATTCGAAACCTCTACCATGTCATTAGATTGTGGGTGGTAAGGACTAGTAAGTATGCTCAAATCCATATTCCTTAACTAATAATCTGACATCTTTGTTCATAAAGTGGCTACCCCCATCAAAAATCAACACTTTTGGGACCCCGAACCTAGCAATGATATGATCTGTCACAAACTTTCAGACTATCTTGTGTATGTGGCTTAGGTTGGGATAGCCTCCACCCACCTAGACAAGTAGTCAGCTGTCAACAAGATGTACTCATGTCCATGGTTGTTGAGAAAGGTACCCAAAAAATCTATGCCCCATGCATCAAAAACATCACAAAAAATTAGTGGTTGCATGGGCATCTCATCTCTGTATCCAACAGTCCCTCCCATCTCTTATAGATCAGGCATGATCGTACAAAATTAAAGGCATCTCTAAATAGGGTCGACCAATAAAATCCACATTGGAGTACCTTATGTTGTTTCTCGAATGGTGTCCTCCAGCCTCAAGTGAATGACAATATGTGAGGACACTCTGATATTCCTCTAAGGAATACACCGTCTCCCGACACAATCTGGTCCTTCAAAGAAAAGGAATAGATCCTCCCAGTGGTATCTCCTTGATAACCGAGATTGTGCAAGGGTCAAAATATATCCTCACAAAGCGAAGACAAAGTCATTGTGGCGACCGCTTATGGAATCCCAATTAATCAGCAATTAACACACAATATAAATTAAGCAATTAAAAGCAAAATTTGTGGGTTAAAATTTATTATAACTCTACAATAGATGTGTATAGTGTGCAAGTATGTAGATTCGAACACAAGGAGCAAAGGAGAGAAAGGTGCAAGTCAATGCAAAAATGTGTGCTTCTTGTTGTTTATGTGTTTTGTATGTTTTTAATTTTTATAATTTTTCTTTTTATAATTTTTATTTGTTTTTAATTAAATATTAATATTCTTTATTTTTTAACTTTTAATTTCCTTTTCTTTTTAAAATATAATATAGAATATATAAGGCTATATATACAATATGGGCTAATATAGATATAAATACAAAATAAATAAATAAAAACTACATAATTAAATTTTTTTGTTTTTAAATTTTTTTTTATTGTTTCTGTGATTTTTTAATAATTTTGCTAATTTTTATGGATTTTTAAAGCCGAAAAGATCCCAAATCAGGGAATAAATAAACAGGCAGTAATTGGAAGATTAAAAATATCAAAGAAGGTCTAAATTTTTCAAATCAATTTTAATAAATAAATAATAATATAAAGAAAATGTTAAAACATAAAATGGTATTTTGGAGTTTTTAGGAGTTTTTAAATTTTTATAATGGATTTTGGATATTTTAATTTTTAAGAGTTTTCTTTTATGTTTTTAGTGATTTTTGGTCTGAAGGTTTAAAATACTTAAATAAACAAAATATATTTTGGGGGAATTTTTCAAAACATTTTTATATTTTTTGTATTTTATACTACAAACAGGGTAAAATTATGCTCTTTTTATTTTTAATAAATATTAAAAAGTCCTAAATTACAAATCTAAAAATATGACATAAAAATATATTACAACATGAGCTTAACCCTATTTTTGGTCACTTTTGGAGCACGGACACTATATTTAATAAATAGAAGAAATGCACAAAATTCAGTGACTGACAGAGGCATTATGTAATTAAAATAAAGATCAGGGCCTTTCTGCAATTTTCACAAATTTATATAACTAAAATAAAAAATTCTTGGGCTAAAATGAAATACAATAAGTCTCAGGGGCTCAAGTACAAAATGCCCACCTCACGTGGGACTACACGTGAGGTGAGCTGGCATGGATTAATTTGTAAATACAAATAGTATGAGGGTGTTTTTGCAAATATTATAAAAATATAATAAACGTAGGTTAATGTTTGAGTATCAAATATTAAATACAAAAATTGATGGGTAAAAATACGTAAAATACCCAATACTTACGCGAGAACGGACAGTGCTGATTGAGTCACTTATCCACGTGTCGCATTCCTACGTTACGATGACGGTTTACCTGAATGGCTGGGATTAAATCACATATCTTGATCCGAGGGCTGAGGCAACACGAATCAGACGGTGACGGTGCAATCTTGCGCGGACAGACGATCGAACGGTGTTGAAGTAGCTTGAAAGAACAGGGAAGAACTCATGTTCCTCCATGCTTAGATCGGGTATGGAGCGAACTTTTGACCTCCTCTATCGTTGCAAAAGTGCTCCTCGGGTTCCCGATGCCTTCCCACAGTTGTGGGACCATGCAAAATGATCAAGCACCACTGGAACCGATCCGGCGAAACCCAACACCTAATGCTCCTATTCGAACCTCGAATAGCATTGCAAAAGGGTTTTCTCGTGTTGTATTTTGCAAGAAAGGGTTAGAAACCAAAAATTGAAGCCTTGGAATGCTTCAGATGGGTGGATGGAGGCGTAGGTGGCTCATATGAGGGTGCTTTAGTGAGGTAGAGCACCCAACTACAGATTCGTGAGGGATCTGGTTGGATGGAGTGATACATGGTGTGGGTGAAGTGGAGAGGAAAGAGATGACGGCGGAAGGTGCGGGGAAAATGAGTGGCACACAGTGGAGGGCTCACTGGAGGTCTAGCTCCGGCGAACTATGGGGTGGCCCAGTTAGGTTAAAAGAAGCATTAAAAGGCTAAAACAAATACTGTAAATGAAATCTAAATCTAAGATTAGTCTAAAAAATGAGAAAGAAATGCCTCACTCGGCCGGAACCGAGGAAGTAAACCTCACAGTGACATAGGTCGCCGGAGATGGTTGAAATCGGCCTTCAATCCGTCTGACCTTGCTGCAAAGGATCTGGAGAGGAGGTTGTCACCCTCCTACAATCCAGAGCACATGATGAGGGAGACAATGCGTGCCAAAGGCAATTCAAAAATAAAAAATGGGGACAAGTGAGCTTATGTACAGGATGAAGAAATGGTTGGGAGGATCGAGGAGGCACTAGCAAATCAGTGGTCCTCGGTCCAAGGAATCACGCACGCGTGTTAGGGGATGGATCGAGGAGGAAAAGTGGTGAAGAAACCATCTCATTTCGATGCTTGAATCAAACAGAGGAAAAAGGTGAACATGGGTCTACGTTAGGTCAGACAACCCTAGGACCTCGATCAGAGAGCTGACCGAGGTCAACCAAAGGTGAAACATGGTTGGTCCACGTGGACCAATCAGGAAAAAGCAGACCAAAAATTATTTAGAAATTCAAAATTAAATAATAAATGATTTTACTAATTTTAAGTTACAAAATAAAAAATATTCATTGTTTTCTTTAGTATATTATTATTATTATTATTTATTTTTGAACTTGTTTATTACAAGTTAGTTTTAGGGTTATTTTATAGGTATATTTACCTATGTTTTAAGTGTTTTATTTTTATTTGTATTTTTTTGATTTTAGTAATTTATTTTATTACTTCATAAAATTATAACATCTTTTTTATACATAAATATATTTTTATTATATTTTTTGATGTAATATTTACACTTAAATAAATAGGTATAAGTATTATATAGGTATAAGTATAGGTACTTCATCTATGTGTTTTGTATGTACATTTTATTTTAATGTTTTATTTATGGTTTTATTTTAGTTTTAATATGTACATATGTTATAAATAATATCTAAAAAATTATATAAAAAGATAAAAATATAAAAATAATAAAGAATAAATAAAATGAATATTTTATTCAATATATTGTACAATAGGGGTCCAAAACCTACTTTCACATCTTAACTCCAATAAAAATGAAACCACCTTCATTAAATAGATTATTAAATGTTATATACAATTAAAGTGATTTTGATAAATTTTGAATTTTTATTTAGGAGATACGAGTCTGGGAATTTGGGATTTTGGCTTTTTATTTTGAGTATAAAAATACATTGTATATTATTTTTGTATGAAATCATTTTTGTATTTTTTTATACATTATTATCTATAATTTCATGTAAAAATTTCTTTGTTTGATGAATAGATAATAAAGAATAAAATAGGTCCCAAAATGGACTTATGGATGAATAAAAGAATAGGGTTTTTAGGTGATTTTTGGCCCTTATTTCCCCCTACTTTATTCCTTGTCGATCAAATCAATTCTTGACTTGGTCTCGGGGTTTATGGTCATAAAATATCTTTGGTATTTTATTCCTTTTCTTTTCTTTATTCTATAATTTTGGCATTAAAAATAGTATTTTATAGACAATAATGAATGATAATTTGTAAAATTAATGGTATTTACATGCATTAGCTAGGGTTTTTAAGGCCAAAATGATATAATAAAGGTGATGAAATAAGTATTCATCACCCCCTATACTTGCCTTTGCTAGTCCCTAGCAAACACTTTATGCAAAAAGTGCATAAAATAAAAATAAAGAAAAGAAAATAAAACAACGTGGATTGAATTTAATTCTCAAACTTGTCTTCACAAAATCAAAGATTTGAACCCAAACCGGACCTTGGAAATTTTAGTGCAGTTGGAGCTTTATTGGGAAACGAATATGAAACACAACAGCCTTCGAGAATCCCAAAATTCTGCTCAAGTCTCCTCAATAACCATGTCAGAATACTTCAACTCATACGCAAACACTTATGCCTATGAATCTCACTTGTACAGTGTATGTGATATTGGCTCCCCTCAACCGAAATAACAAAGAGACTGACTTCTCCAGCATGGCAACCCAATGATTCCCCAATCCAGTAACTCTTTCCTCGAGGAGCAGGGTTTCCCTTCTAAGTTCAAGTGACAACCAACTCAAGAGGAGGAGGTAGAGAGAAGAACGGACGGTAGATAATATAGCTACCTATCCTAGGATGCTTGATCAGTGTAGCCAAGTCATCCGACCGCAGGCTCACATACATATGACTTTGAAGCTCAAGCTTGCTTATTGACTATACAAATATGCACACTCTGGCAGTCATTTTATTTGCAATCAGGCATGTCCACTTTTTTGAGTTTTTTATTTTTTTTGTTTTTGATTTTTTTTTCCTGAAATACTATAGACAACAACATTTACATGTGGAGTTTTTCCTCTTGAGGCAGCAAACTATCCCTCTTTTGAAGCATTATTGCAACCTACACTCTCTTGTCTTTAGATGTCGACGCCACTGGATGGGTTGGGGCACACTTCCCTCCCTAGACGAGGACAAATGTTTCCACTTGTGCGTTTCTCATACGAGCAAATCCAATCCCCACACCCCTCCAAATAAGTTGAACCAAGTGAAAGGTGCAGGTGTCCAAGTTAGGTCATTATCCACAAGAGTCGTGTGTGCTGCTCCGAAGTACTCTACTTAGATAGTGAAGATGACATTGAACCAAGTCTCACTATTCTCGAAGAATTTAGTCAACTAGACCTCAAGTACTTCAATTCCAATTCTTATAAGGTTCCTGTGATTAGTTAGATTTACGGTACAACCAAGCTCCTCTTCGTATTTTACTTAGACTTGTTCAATTATCAAACTCAATCCAAAAAATGCGAATGATATGCAAATGATACGCACAATGAAAAAAAACTTTTTGTGATGCGATTTTCAATTTTTGAACTTTTTACGGATTTTTTAAAAAGGTTTTGCAAATTTTTATGCAAATTTTCAAAAGGATTTTTGCAAATGCTTTGGTATTTTTTATTTTGCAAATGTTTTAGGGATTTTTCAAAACAAAAGTTTTTGGATAAAAATAAGTACAAATAATTACACGGGGATGTATCTTAATTTACGAGAGTTAGGGTTTTAAGGATTTACAAATGATATGTGATTATTTTTATATGTATGTTTATACAATTAATAAAGAATTTTTGTGTGATATATACATCCCTCAAATTTATTGAAAATGATTTCCAAATAATTTTTGAAAACTATAGTCCAAAATAATTTTTACAAAAAAATTCTACAAACATATACAATATTTAAAATTTATTTTGTAAAAGTTTTTCAACCAATACATATAGATTTTTCAAAATATTTTTGCAACCATTTTCAAAACCATTTGCAAATAGTTTTTCAAAAGATTTTTATTCCACACGAAGAAAAAATTTTACAAACAAAATATTTTTTTACAAAGGTTGAACATGTTTAACAAAATATTTTTCAAACAGTTTTCGAAAGATTTCTCAAATAGATTTTCAAACTATTTTCCAAATATTTTGCAAAACATATTTACCTTATTTATACAGAAAGAATTTTTTAGGAATAATATAAATCTTTTATTAATGAATTTAATTATTTGTATAGTATATATAGTATTTTATATAGTGTTTTATTCATAATTATTGAAAATACGAATGTACGAGTTATGGCTAAAGTATATATGCAGTATATACGACCCCCCATATTTAACTTGAGCTATGTCCTCATAGATCAGAGAGAAAAAGAGAAGACATAACTCGTACTGGGTATAGAAAATCCTAAAGAATAACGAATAAGAAATGAATGAAAGAATTAGAAATGAATGAATGAGAAGTCGATCGCCCCCCCCCCATACTTAGGATCAAATAATCCTAAGTATAGCATACTATGCACAAGGCAGGGAGGGTCAAGGGTGGGAATGAAAAGATCGTACTCAGACTATATCCCACTATACTTAGGATAAGATATCCCCAAGTATAGACAAGGAGAGGAGATAGTGGAGGAGATCGAGGAAAGGAAAAACTCGAGGTGCACACCCCCATAATTAGGACAAAGTACGTCTTAAGTATAGCATTGGTCAAAAGGGGGCAACACCTTTTGGTAGAAAAAGGAAAATGAAAAGAAGAAAAGACAGATGAAGATAGAAGGGTCGAAGAAAAAGAGAAAATGTGCGAAGAGAATGTACGCATCACTTCCCCTATACTTAGGGTAAAAGAGCCCTATGTATAGACAACAACAAGAGTGCTGAAACAGAACAAAGAAAGAACACTCGGCTCATCCACCCCCCTATACTTAGGAAAAAGTACGTCCTAAGCAAGGCAATACGCGAAAATGGAGCGGATGAGCGAAAATGGGAGATAGAGAGAAGCAAAACGAAAGCGGATATACAAAGAGATGGATATACATAATATCAAGAAGGTAGAAAGTGGACCTTCTTGTGAGACTGTTGAGGAATAGATCCAACAAGGTGCAGGTCGATATCGGGGTCCTCAGACGACACAAACCGATCAGGATAGACCGGGTGAAGATCCTCAGCAATCCTAAGGTGATGAGGCATGGACGGGTCAGTGAAAGAAGTGTGGCTAGGTCCAGCCTAGGGTGTCCTGCATATATCAAAGTGGAGAGGCTAGAACTCATCAGTGGAAATAGTAAGATCAAGTCCAGCCTGAAGAGTCTCAGCTAGGTCAAAACAAAAGGGGACGAACTCATCTATGGAAGTAGTAAGGTCATGTTCATCCTTTAGGGTCTCAACTGGATCATCAATATCGTAAAAAGGCCTGAATTTATTTATAAAAGCAATCATATCAAATTCGACCTCATCAGTCTCTACATTGTTTGCCCTATGATTAAAGGTGTTTGTGTTATATATCCCACGGATGTCATCAACATAGCGTTAATCATAAGAAGAGGAAACTACAATGTCTATGCTTTCTGAGTCTTCCTCCCTGTAGAGGAATTCTTGGGACTCATCATCGGTCATAAAACAAACCTCTCTGATATAAGCAGATAGATCATAGGCCTCGAGGTCAGCTAAAGCAGGAGTAGTCACATCATGTGCAGGTCTCTGGTCGACAGTAGGTGCAGCGATAACTACAACGTGCCCGTCATCAGGACGGAAGCGAATCTTTCTTGATCTGTAATCAATAACGGCTCTCGTGGAGGCAAAAAGGGTTGTCCCAGAATGATTGGAGAGTGCTCCCCAGTGGAGGAGATCTCCATGGGCAATACAACGAAATCAATAGTGTATCTCATGCTCTGAATCCAAATGATAGCATTCTCTAAAATACCCTTTGGCGTGTTTATTGATCCATCAGCAAACTGAATGATCATCTTGGTTTTCTTGAGAGGCCCTAAGTGAAGAGACTGTACCAACGAGAAGGGTATCATGCTTATTGAAGCATGTCATCAAGGAGAGTGTGATCACATGAATAGTCAGAGATGGTGCATCTAATGAATGATGTAGCAATGTTCCCTTTCCTAGAAGAATGGTGGTGGGTGATGGCGTGGGCAGTGGCCATGGTTAAGATATGACGCCCAGATTTGCTCCTCTACTTTCTGTTCTTGGGTTGAGGAGCAGATAAATAGGTCGTGGCCTGATGAAGTGGGGGCATCAATGATCTCTTGAATAGCAGCCACCACTACAGGTTCAATCAACATTTTTTTTTGAATTTTTTGATCTCCTCCATACAAGGGAGGAGGTCAGAGTCAACATCTACACTAGGATGGCTAAGTGCAGCATGTATAGTGTCATCCTTGGGATTAAAGGCGGGACAAGAGGTGAGTGAATGTGTGGGCAAATACTCTCACTTATGGGCCCTCAACGCACAGTTTGAATCAACATTGTATATCCCGAAATCTTTTTGTATTTTAAAATTTTGCTCATTCTTTTGTATTTTTGAAGATTCTAACCTCTCATGGGTGTCCTCAAATGAATCTAGAAATCTAAAGGGTGAATCATCAATATGGCTCTTATTTAGGCTAGTGAGGTCGTCAATCCTCGAATTCATATGATCCATGATCTGGATCAAGGTCTCAAGTGTAGACAACATAAGAGGTGACTCCCAAAGTTCAGTCTCGGGTGGGTGAGGTGGTGAAAATTGTGATAGCGGTGGTAGGTCAAAGTCCACATCCTGGAACATTGGGTTAGGTTGGTATGTACAAAACGAAGACTCAGGAGCAAGATCCTCCTGATAATAGGGTGGTGGATCAAAGTCAAAATTTGCTTCCTTAAATAAGGGATTAGCTAGGTATGTACAAAAGTTAGGAGCAAAGTCCTCCTGGAAAATGGAGGTAGACGAGATGGAGGGTACGAGGAATCCGAAAAGTCCAGATAAAATTCACTCCAATCGGCCATCTCCGAGACAAAAGGAAATGATCGGGAGAGCACGAAGTCAAATCAAGAGATGTGAGAAAAAGTGCAAGTGTGCAGAGAAGATCGAGGATGCACACAAACAATCACAGGTAAACTCACACAAAACAATACCCCTTAATTTACCTACTCAACTCGATGAAGACCTTAAAAGTTCGGTCTTTATCTTCTCTATTTTAGATTCAGGTGAGAAGACAAAAATTATGCAATCGCTTAGGAGGACTGGGATTGGGGCACTTCCCTTAGTGTGTACGTGAGAAAATGAAAACGAATACAATGAAAGGGTTACTCTCCCTGAGACAATGATTATCTTTTTGGTCGATTTTAGGGTCGAGTACTATTAGCAGTCCCAATTTTATTGATTATCACTTCTTTTGTATTTTTAATAGAAATGTACAAACCTATAGAGGAGTCAATTCCTTTTTAAATCATAGATTATCAAAATCAGAGGGAGAGAGTCCGAAAAGCAATGCAAGCAACAAATCAATGATGAATGCTAAAGCATAAATGCTCGTCTTGCCTCCAGCTCTCTTCGTGCAGGATGCTAAGCAGAATTGAAACCTATATATATATGAAAATGCAAAGCCGATGAAATCACCCTAGATGAGAATATACTATTAGCGTGAAGAACAATATGCTAATTAGTCGGAAATGAGACCAAGGTTCGGTCTTTGATGCCACTCGGTTCCCACCACAACGGGTCATGCATGCGTTGTATGTGACCTCTCTCGACACACAGTCTCAAGTCCAAATAAATAGAAATTCAAATTTTGACTAAATTCAAATGAGAACTATAGGTGCATGCAATGGTAATTAGGAGTTTGGCCTTAATCTATTGTCAAGAAATCCTAATGCTAGGGCTCAATCACACAAATAAATGAAAATAAAATCATGAAACAGATGAAAAGAAAAGCGGTAAAAACACAAAAAAACCGATGAGGTGCCCCCAAGGAAATAATCCCTCCAGCACTGGACCTCGTGAAGCGGGAAGAGAGTCTTGAATATTACAATAAATGTATCTCTCTCTCACTTAAAATTACTAATAAAATGCAATTAAATGAAATACAAAGCATGTGTATTGTCTTCAAAAATCCTCGAAGTTTTCTTTGGTGCTAGGTCAGAAAACTGAGCTGGTGTCACGTGGGTGCACAAGCGCTCCAAAGAGGGCATCCCTCGATCCGCAGTCCTCGCAATAAAGTCAACAAAGAAGATAGTTAGACAGTTCAACAATAAATATCAAATAAAATAGAAAATTAAAAAGAGATAGAGAGAGAGAGAAAATAAGGACAAGCAAAAAGACACAGGTAAAAACCAATCTACACAATGATGCTCCCCGACAATGGTGCCATTTGATAATCGGAATTTTTGTGAGGGTCAAAATATGTCCTCACAAGGCGAAGACAAAGTCGTTGTGGCGACCGCTCATGGAATCCCAATTAAATAATAATCAATCAACAATATAAATTAGGCAATGAACAACAAAAATTGTGGAGTTAAAATTTATTATAACTCTACAATAAATGTGTATAGTATGCAAGTGTGTAGAGGTCGAAGACAGGGAGCAAACAGGAGAAAGGTGCAACTCAAAGCAAAAATGTGTGCTTCTTATTGTCTATGTGTTTTATGTGTTTTTCTTTTTTATAATTTTTTAAATTTTAATTTTATATTTTTAGTTGCTTTTAATTATATTTTTTATTTTCTTTTCATATTTTTCTTGTTTTTAATTTCTTTTTCTTTTCAAATATATAATATACAATATATAAGTCTATATATACAATATGGACTAATATAGTTATAGATATAACTAAAAATAAATAAATAAATTATAGAATTAAATATTTTGGGTTTTAAATAGTGTCTTACTATTTTCTGATTTTTTAAGTGTTTTGCTAATTTTTATGGATTTTTAAAGGCTAAAATATCCCAAATCATGGAATAAACAAATAGGCAGCATTAATTTGAATACTAAAAATATCAAATAAGGTCCAAAAATTTCAAATCAAATTTAATAGATAAATAATAATATAAAGAAAATTATAAAATAGAATGGTATTTTTGGAGTTTTAGGAATTTTTTATTTTTTTATAATTCATTTTGAAGCTTTTTAATTTTTAAGAGTTTTCTTTTTCTAATTTTAGTGATCTTTGGTCTCAAGGTTCAAAATACTTAAATAAATAAAATATATTTTTTGGGAATTATTCAAAATATTTTATATTTTTTTTGGTATTTTATACTGCAAACTGGGCAAATTGTGCTTTTTTTTATTTTTATAAATATTAAAAAGGCCTAAATTTCAAATCTAAAAATATGGCATAAAATATATTGCAATAGGAGCTTAACTCTATTTTTGGTAATTTTTGGAGTACAGACACTATATTTAATAAATAGAAGAAATGCACAAAAATTCGATGACTTGCAAGGGCATACATGCAATTAAAATAAAGATCAGGGTCCTTTCTACAATTTTCACAAATTTATAGAAGTAAAATAAAAAAAATCTTGGGCTGAAACAAAATATAAGAAGTCTCAAGGGCTCAAGTGCAAAATGCCTACCTCACGTGGGACCGCACGTGACGTGAGCTGGCATGGACTAAGTTGAAAATACAAATAGTGCAAGGGTGTCTTTGTCAATATTACAAAAATTAAAGGCATATGAATTTTTTAGTATCAAATATTAAGTACAAAATTGTTGGGTAAAAATATGAAAAATACTCGACACTTACGCGGGAACAAACGACACTGATTGAGTCACTTATCCACTTGTCGTGTTCCTACGCTATGATGACAGTTCACTTGAATGGATGGGATTAAATCTCAGATCTTGATCTGAAGGCTGAGGCGAGGTGAATCGGATGGCGAATGTGCAATCTGGCGCAGACGAACGATCGGACGACGACGAAGTATCTTGGAGGAAAAGGGGAGAACTCATGTTCCTCCAAGCTTAGATCGGGTATGGAGCGAACCTCTGACCTCCTCTATCGCTACAAAAGTGCTCCTCGGGTTCCTGATGCCTTCCCGCAGTTGTGGGTCCCCGACAAGCACACCGAAATCGATCCGGCGAAACCCGACACTTGATGCTCATGTTCGAACCGTGAAAAGCCCTACAAAAGGGTGTTCTCATGATATATCTTGCACGAAATGGTTAGAAACCAAAAAGAGAAGCCTTGGAAGGCTTCAGATGGGTGGATGGAGGCGTAGGTGGCTCAAATGAGGGTGCTCTCGCGGGGTGGCGGAGTAGAGCACCCAACTACAGATCCGGGAGGGATCTACTTGGATGGAGTGATACATGGTGTGGGTGAAGTGGAGAGGAAAGAGATGAGGGCGGAAGGTGCGGGGAAAATGAGTGGCACGCAGTGGAGGGCTCGTCGAAGGTCTAGCTCCGACGAACTACGGGTGGCTCAGTTAGGCTAAAACAAGCATTAAACGGTTAAAACAAATAACTGTAAATGAAATCTAAACATGAGATTAATCTAAAAATGAGAAAGAAATGCCTCATTCGATCAGAACTTAGGAAGTGGGACTCACGGAGGCATAGGTCACCGGAGATGGGTGGAACCGACCTTCAACCCGTCTGACCCCGCTGCAAAGGAGCTGGAGAGGAGGTTGTCACCCTTCTACAATCCAGAACATACAATGAGGGAGCCAAGGCGGGCGAAATGCGATTCAAAAATCAAAAATGGCGATGGGTGAGCTTATATACATGGTGAAGAAATGGCTGGGAAGATCGAGGAGGCGCGGGCGAATCAACGGTCCTCCGTCCAAGGAATCATGTACACTTGTTAGGGGATGGACCGAGGAGGAAAAGGGGTGAACAAACCATCTCATTTCAATGCTTGCATCGATCGGAGAAAAAAAGGCGAACATTGGTCTAATGTGAGGTCTGACAACCCCAGGACCTCGATCAAAGAGCTGACCGAGATTAACCAAAGGTGAAACCTGGTTGGTCCACGTAGACCAACCGAGAAAAAGCAAACCAAAATTTATTTAGAAATTTGAAATTAAATAATAGATGATTTTATTAATTTTAAGTTATAAAATAATAATAATAATTATTTTCCATAGTATTTTATTATTTTATTATTTATTTTTTGAACTGGTTTATTACAAGTTAGTTTTTAGGGTTATTTTACATGTATATTTACCTATGTTTTAAGTTTTTATTTTGTATTTTGATTTTATTATTTTATTTTATTAATATATAAAATTTTAGGGTTATTTTACAGGTATATTTACCTATATTTTAAGTTTTTATTTTTATTTTGTATTTTGATTTTATTATTTTATTTTATTAATATATAAAATTATAACTTTTTTGATATACATAAATATATTTTTATTATATTTTTCTGATGTAATATTTACACATAAATAAATAGGTATAATTATTATATAGGTATAAGTATAGGTATTTCATCTATGTGTTTGTATGTATATTTTATTTTAATGTTTTATTTATGGTTTTATTTTATTTTTAATATGTAAATATGTTCTAAATAATATTTACAAAATTATATAAAAATATAAAATTATAAAAACAATAAAGAATAAATAAAACTAATATTTTATTAATGTGTATTGTACAATAGGGATCCAAAACCTAACATTCACACCTTAACTCTAAAAAATAAGAAACCACCTTCATTAAATATATTATTAAAAGTTATATACAATTAAAGGTTTTGATACATTTTGAGTTTTTACTTAGGACATATGGGCCTAGGAAGTTGGGATTTTGATCTTTTATTTTGAGTATAAAAAGTACATTGTATATTATTTTTGTATGAAATAAATTTTGTATTTTTCTACATTATTATCTACAACTTTCATGTGCAAAGTTTTTTGTTTGATGATTAAATAATAAAGAATAAAATAGGTCCCAAAATGGACTTATTGATGAATAAAAGAATAGGGTTTTTACGTGATTTTCGACCCTTATCGTTCCCTACTTTATTCCTTGTCGACCAAATCAATTCTTGACTTGGTCTCGGGGTTTAGGATCATAAATTACCTTTGGTATTTTATCCTTTTTCTTTTTTTCTTTTTTCTATAATTTTGGCATTAAAAACAGTATTTTATATACAATAATGAATGATAATTTGTATAAATTAATGCTATTTAAATGCATTAGCTAGGGTTTTTAAGGCCAAAATGATAGAACAAAGGTGATGAAATGGATATTCATCACCCTCCTATACTTGCCTTTACTAGTCCCTAACAAACACTAATGCAATACATGCAGAAAATAAAAATAGAGAAAAGAAAAAGAAAGAACGTGGATTGAATTTAATTCTCAAACTTGTCTTCACAAAATCAAAGTTTAGATCCCGGACCAACCCTTGGGAATTTTAGTGCAGTCGGAACCTCATTGGGAAACAGATTTGAACACAACGACCTTCAAGAATCCCAAAACTCTGCTCAAGTCTCCTTAATAGCCAGGTCAGAATACTTCAACTCATATGTAAACCCTTAAGACTATGAATCCCACTTGTACATTGTTTATGATAGTGGCTCCCCTCAACTGAAATGATAAAGAGACTGACTTCTCCAAATATGACATCCCAACGATTCCCCAATCCGGCAACTCTTTCCTCGAGGAGCGAGGTATTCCCTATTAAGTTCAAGTGACAACCAGCTCAAGAGGAGGTAGAGAGAAGAATGGACGGTAGCCAGTGTAGCTATCTATCTTAGGATGCTTGACCAATGTAGCCAAGTCACCGACTGCAGGCTCACATACATACGACTTTGAAGCTCAAGCTGGCTTATTGACTATACAAATATGTACACTTCGCATGCATTTTATTTTCAATCAGTCCTGTCCTTTTTGGAGTTTTGGATTTTTTGTGCTTTTTTTTGAAATACCATTTACAGCAACATTTACATATGGAGTTTTTCCTCTTGAGCCAGTAGGCTATCCCTCTTTTGAAGCATTATTGAAACTCACAATCTTTTTGTCTTTAGACGTTGAAGCCACTGTACGGGTTGGGGCGCACATCCCTCCCTAGACGGGGACAAATGTTTCCACTTGTGTGCGTCTCATACGAGCAAATCCAATCCCCTCACCCCTCCAATTAAGTTGAAACAAGTGAAAGGTGCAGGTGTCCAAGTTAGGTCCTTATCCACAAGAGACGTGTGTACTGCTCCGAAATACTCTACGTAGACATTTGAAAACCCCGAAATTTACCCTTTTAATTTAATCAGATTAATGATTAAATTTTGTGTCCGTTCTTTGCAGTCGGGTAAAATTTGGATTTATCAAAAACTACTTAATTATTTTCTCAATTAAACGCAAGCGGTTATATTTTTTTACTTGGGCAAGCCCAAGGTCGAACTTAAGGAGGCAACTTTCTCCTTAGATTTATTTTTAGTTGTTCTAGATGCTAAGTTTTCAGAGAAATATTTTTTTGGTATTTTTAAAATGTAATTAAAAATGCAATGTAATTTCAGGCTAAGCTGAGGGACTAAAATGTAAATTACATTCAAACAATGTCCAAAAATTCTCAAACGTGGTCGGAAGTTGAATAATGATGAAATTAGACTACTATATTTTTTGAAATTTTTCGACTCAATATGAATCAATTAAAAATTAAAAATGAATACAAGATGATTTTCGCAAATTAATTTTAATAAATACAAACCATATTATTTTCAGAAACTAAAATTATACTGGATACTTCAATGTGAGAGGAATCTATGAAAATTATCAAGTCCTAAAAATAATTGATTTATGAATCATTAAAATTTATTAAACGAATCACTAATTAATGTATTGCAACCTCGATATGCGTGCAAATTAGATGATTTTTGGGCACAAAGTAAAAAACACTAAATCTAATTATTTCGAATTTTCGAGAATTTTTAGAGCAACAGATAATTTAATATTAATTAAAGTTCACACAAAGGGCAAAATATGTTATGTTTCACCTAAATAATTATATTAAATAAATCACGGCTCACAAAAATTCAATCAAATATCCATATTGATCAGCATCGGTAGTTCTACAATGAGCAATTTTTAGAAATAATATAAATGATTGAAATGAACATTCAAATAAATATGTGAACGCATGGTTGTGAATGCAATACATAACTAAAATTGATTAAAGAAAATATGCCGGCTGGACTAAAATGCAGTTACTTATACTTGCAATGGTATTATTGAAATTCTTCCAAGAGGGGCGTATGATGCGCGTGACGTCTACCTGGCAGGGCCTATGGTGATTTGCTGAATCACGGAGGGTCTCTGTCGTAATTTCCCTACACTGCTCATGTGCATGGCACATGCGTGGGTCTTCTTAAGCTTTGTTGAATCTTCGAAGGGCGCAGACACAATTATCCCTCACCCTCACGCGCAAAGCACGTATAGTGGGGAAGGGAATAAGGGATGACGAGTCCGATGCAGCTTCAACTCCGGTTGCAAGCAGCGGTGGTGGAGAAACGTGCTGCAAGGGCGAACGATGAGAGGGTCGTACGTGGCTAGTTGGGCCGCGTTCGCAGGAGGACGTCGGGCGGAGGGGGATTTGGCTCTGTGCAAGGGTGAATGGCGGTGATTGCTGGAGACCTTGGTCGACACATGGCTGAGGAGCGGGCGGGAGCTTTGGTCGGCGGTGGTCACGTGCGGTGGCTGTCCAGATGGCACGTCGATGGAGAGCCGATGTGCTAGCGGTTGAAGGGCGCTCGTAGTTCTGCACAGGCTCGTGGGGCTGTGCATGGCAGTGGCTACACAAGCTCTGGAGACACGCGGCGGGACAGGGAAGAGTTGCGACGAGAGGCGTAGTTGGGCAGCTTCAAGGGACGAGGCACACGACCGGAGTGGAAGGCGAAGGGACAGGGTGCAACCAGGGCACAGTGATGGAACCTGGAGCGGTGGAGGAGATGGGCGGTGTGGCCGCGCACGGACATTGGTTGCACAATGTGTGTATGGTGTTCTAAGGGGGTATGCGACCGAGGTGCTTCTGGTGGATCGACATCGAGGGCGAGGCAACGCTGACTCGATGGCGGAGTGCGATGGTGATGCGGTTGTCGGTTGATGGAAAACGAAGGTGGATGAGGCATGTATGGTGGAGTGGATGGTGATGATGATCAAGTGTAGAGGAAGATCGGAAAAAGGGAAAAAATCGAAGCGGAATAAAGAAAAGAATAGGAGAAACAGAAGAAGAAGGAGTATAATAAGTATAAGAAGTATACCTGATGTTGATGTTCACTGCAAGAACGTCGTGCTCGGAGAGCTTGACGTGGTTGTCGCCTGTAAAGAACTCGGGTGAAAGAGCTCTGAGGCTAAGCAGCTTCTCCTAGGAGTCTGCTGCTACGAGGGCAAATGAAGGTCCTTGGATCTGGCTGGGAAAGGGGCCGTCTTCGCTTGCCTTATAGTCTTATATACATATATACACATTTATGTAATAATTGATGAGTCGTATGTATATATATATAACTATTCATCTCTTGTTATTTAGAGATCTTAGATTATGGAATTTAATAATAGGGAAGATTTAGGGGGTGAATTGACTCTTCCTTTTAGTGGATAGTATGTGGTCTTGGATTGTGTGTGACATCACACTATGACTCTAAAGCGTGAAGAGTGCCTTAGGATTGGGGTGCCTCCGTAGGCATGTGGTGTGTTGTATTGCATCCTAACTAAGTTCCCAACACGTCCAGTCTACTCCAAAACTATGCCCTAGAGACGGGTGAGAAAGACTATTCAGAAAAGTCACTCTAGAAATTGAACCGCGCTAATATAGGAGGACGAGCTTGTACGAAAAAACTAAAATTAAGGATCCTCCGCATAAGTATCATAAAACAAAGGGTCAGCGGAGATGGTCGAAAGTCGGGATCCCAACGAGGCATAAAACACTGCGAGCTTGCGTAAAACTGTGAAAAAGATCGGGATCCTAGACCTGCGCACTTGGCGGTCGCTGCCCTAACTGGACTTCCTATCTCTTGCCCAGTTGAGGGTCACCGTACCCTCGTACAGTCGGGTGTAAAAGTCACCGTGTCCAGCATAGTATTTATCCACTATTTCTGATTCACCAGTATACCGGTATATTGAGAGATGTGAATTGCACGTATTGAAGCATATTGATGCCATGATTACTTCAATAAATGATAGATAAGGATTTCTATTATATTGTAGGTAACTACTTATTAGCACATCTCACCTGACATGATTCACATGATTGCAGAGTTTGGATAAGAATGTGTTCTTTTAATACTTGTTTACATATTACCCGATATATGTGAACCTAAGGCTTGCAAGTCCTGGATATAGATAATTATAACAGTTGATAAATCAAATTAACATTCCCAATTTGTCATAAGGAGCCGAAAAAAATGATTCTGGGTTATTACAGTACATACCGCGTACTTACTGGCCATAAACTACTCTTTAAATCATCATGCATTAATTAGAATAGCTATAAAATTGTTACTGAAATTCCTATCGTTGAAACTGTAAGCTTAATCTTTACTGAAAGTTATTTAGTTATTATTATTATTATTATTTGAACCAACAGTTCCTCATCTTCTTGCATTGTACTAATCATTTATACACCAGCAATCAAGATACCTTACATTCCAGTAATGATGTCCAAATTAGCAACATTATTTGAGAGCATTCTAGAAAATCCACACCAGTATAGTTTCTAGCGTAAAAGATGAAAATAAAATTTTTAGATTAGAGGGCGTCACTAATATAGAGATGAACAATTTTAGAATGAAAAAATATCAAAAGAATCTTCACCGAGTTCTCATGTTATCTTTACTATCCACTGTTCCTTTATTTGAGTTCTCGCAGAACATGGATATCGGCATCGGCGGAGCCACATGCACTCCTCCACTGCATGTGGCAAACGAGTTAATAATGTTTTATATGATCATGTTCTTCTTTCTGAATCATTTGATTGAGATTCATATTATATATTATCCCCCTCTCTTATCATCAACTTTACTTTTGTCGATAGCAATAGTACTTTTGTTTAAGTATTATTGATCGTCAATTATAACAACATTAAGAAATTATAATTTTAAGTCGAAGGCATGATGATGATCGATTCAATAGTGCCAAATCACACAACTCACGGAATCGACTCATTGGGTTACTGACACGTAAACTTGGCTCTATCTATGTCGGAACAAAGAGATTATTGGTTCTCTATAGTTCCCTAGTTAGTATGTATAACAGTAGTAGAATTCTAAAGGGTAAATTCCCAAATTTCTTAATAAAATGTATCCACTCTAATGGTAGAACATGCATAGCAGCAAGGAGAGTGGGAGAAGGGATTGTGCCTTATGGGTCCTAAAAAAAGTAGGATTGGGTCTTGAGATTGTATGCAAGGTAGGAAATCTGGAGTAGCAGCTCCAAGTTTTTGTTGAAACAGGAGCAACAATAGCAGATTTTGGGAAGGAAGAGGCTGGAATCGATGGGAATTTGGGCTTCTAGGCTGGAGCTTCTCCTGGAATTTGGAAGATAAGATTTGGGGACAATAGAACAGAAAAGGGAGAGGGCCTTTGACGTTGGAAATTTGGGGAGGAAAGAGGGTTGAGTTAGTGTTATACAATAAGGAGGAGTCCAAGTGGTGACGCAAAGTGTAGATTTTTAAATGCCAAATGTGACCGCCGCTAACTGTTGAGTCTGTATTGTACATAAATGGATTTTTTTATTTCTCTCCCATTTATTTGATACATCAAATTCGCCCGTATACACGTATCGGGCCTCGAATTTTGATGCGCAATATCTCAAATTGGTCATCTATAAACGACGATCAATATGAGTGTACTATTGATATAATTTTGATCAAGTTTGGATGTCTGAGATTTTTTGAGATACATTTTTTTATTTTTTGATTAAATTTTGTGATTTTAAATATCAAACGACCTCTGATTGACAAACAATCGATTCCACTGATCTTATTTCGTCGAATCAAACTTTATGATGATCTTGATTTGTTTCGCGTTTTTCGAATTCGTGTCACGACTTTTCCGCAGCACGCATTACGATGCAACTGATTTTTGATCGATTTCGCCTGGGCAACTTTTGATTCACGATCAATGGATCGATTTAAGTTAATTAATATTGTCTGATAACTTTATTGGATTAATCGGACCCTAGTTGGGTCGAGTTTGGGTTTAATTGGAACCCAGATGTTACACATATACAATGTAATTATTTGATATCTGTAATGTGCATAAAAACTCATCATTTGTATGCATCATTTTTTTGGAGTTATATAGAATAAATTTTCTCTGGATATATTTAGTGTTTAGCATTTATTAAAATTAAATTACACGTAATCATCAATCTTGCAATATTTAAGTCACTAAAAATTCCAAAAAAATCAGTAACTTAATTTTGCATATTTCTACCTTCTGACCAAGTTTGAGGATTTTTGGATCTGATCTGACTAGAAAACTGCAGAATGGCCTCTAAACTAGCGAAAATTGCACTTTCATTTTAACCATATAAAATATAAAAAATGCTCCCTGAAAAACCTAGTTGCTGTAAGATCTAAAAATTAACCTAAGGCGAAAATTGTCTCCCTAAGTTCGACCTTAGACTTGCCCAAGTAAAAAATGGACCACTTAGCATTACACTGATTAACATTAACTCATTGCCCGACTACAACATAAATAGACAAATTAATTAGGGTATTTTATGGGGTTTTCGTCGGCACGATGTTGATTTTAGGCCTTATACCTACCTGATTTTAAGCTTTGTAGTATATGCATCATTTGGATTAATAACATCCATTTATTAGCGAATAATTTAGATGCTTCACTTGACGCGAACGTGCTTACTGTTGACCTTCTCGAACCAAATTTGCTGTAATCACCAGTAAGTGCAGGCACTTCTGGAACGTGCATTGCTATTGAGAAACTATCGAGCATGACAAGAACGAGGACATCATGAGCCTATCTTCAAGCTTTTCTTGAACACATAGTAGTGGCATTTGGATGCATATCTGAGCCTCATCTTTTTTGTAATTTCCTTTCAGCAAAGAATCTACAATTTTGGGAAGGGATCCATTTAACCAATGTTCCCATACCTGTAAAGGTTAAAAATCATTCTTAAATTTGTAAAACTAATCTAGACATATATTTATATTTACAGAAATGGTCATAATCGAACCTTATTACAATGGTGCATTGATATGCATCCTATAAAAAACAAGGAATAATCATGTCATCATATAGTTTAGTTTTCAATTTATAAAACTCATATATCCATCTAATAATTAAAAACTACATCCAACAAATTTGATTGGCAAGTTTGACACCTGCATTATAAAGTCTTGCAGATTATAAGATCATGATTAGCATGCGTTATCTTCATGAATGGTGTAATGGGAAACCGATTATTGGAGATTCCACTTGATGGTACATGAGGGATGGGTCTGTTTTTCTGTTTCTGCCAACAAGAGCAAAGGGCAGATTGTGCATTTTTGCACGACAACAATTAAATTTCCCATGTCGGATACATGCTAGCGTGATATAAAACTCTTGATTGTCCTAAAATATTTTGTTATATATACAGCGTATTACAACAATTAGCAGGAAAAAACCTTATGAGATGTTACTACTTGTAATATATATATATATATATGGTTAAATGGGGCTCCCCCTTAGGGAGCTAATTTGGCTCCCCCGCACTATTTTGCCTATTTTTTTAGTTTTTTTTGTAAATTTCTTCCGTGAATATTCATCACTATATCCCTACATTATGCTATTCAAATTTCATGCGAAACAGAGACTCCTACGGCCTCCATCCAGACCGTCGTTTTTTAACAATATCAGAACTGCTAAAAACAACTCTTCTGGATGGAGATAGTAGGAATCTCGATTTTGCGCGAAATTTGAATGACATAATATAGGTATATATTGACGAAAATTCACAGAAGAAATTTCGAAAAAAAACCGAGCACATAGCGCGGGGATCCAAGTTAGCTCCCCCATGGGGGCAGCCCCATTTTACCCTATATATATATATATATATATATATATATATATATATATCAACTGTAACCATGTACATTCCACAAGTAAAACACAATTCATATAATGTATACATGCTTTTTAAAATCAAGCCGAACAATTAAAAATCTAAATCCAAATCCACCGCGGTTGAAAAATATTATAAAATAGGCATTAACGATGACGCAACCTCTTTCACTAGATGTCTCTTCCATACTTACTTTACTTAAGTCGATATCTTCCTTCCTTTAACTTCCTAAAAAATGATTTGTCTTGGAGTGGTGAGCCCAACCTCATCGACATGAGTCTAGACACAATGAATGGGTCACAAGCCTCTAGCAAAAAATAATTACAAATTGCTATATGTTTAATATAAGTATTTTATTATAATACATACTCCTGGTGTATAGTCCATGTCAATAATCATCCTAATATAAATATAATAGCCATCACAAACATTACATATAAAAGATTAATTTGTCATGTATAATACAGTTCCAAAGGGTGTGCACTAGTTTTCAAATGTTAAGGTCATGCTGATTTGCAATAATTCTTACATAAGATTTTATCAACCAATCACGGCACTCGTTATCTATCTCCACAGCTCGAATGTACTAAACCAAATCCCATTTCCATTCTACGTTATCCGTCTCGCTCCAAACCCCTCTCGCCCCTCTCCGCTCCATGAAAACCCTAGTCGCACGAAACCATAGAAACCTCCTCCGTTCTGATCGGTTCCTCGCTGCAGCGTAAGCGAGACGATCTCATCTACGTATATCGACCCCCGCCTGCTGTTCGTGACCTCGTCTATACCCATATACGGTAATCTCCTCGACACCGTCCATTGTTTCTTCGGTTTGCCTCATCTCTGCGATTTCTTCCGTTCTACTTGAGTGAATTTGCGTTTCTTCTTGATAAAATCGTTGGGATTTGCTCAAGTGTCGAGTCTTTCACAATCACGAACTTGAAGTCGAACACTAGACACGATGTGTTTTGTTGAGATTGAATATTAGTGTGCAGAATGCAAGTCCATCGAGCTGGAAGGCAGTGGAACTACATGTTTTGTTAGTTCTTGGATTTGTTGCCTTGTATGCCAGAAGGAAGCAGCTTTCCTGGTTTTGATTCACTCTTCTCTTCTCTCGATGTTCTTCTGATTACATGTTTCGTGGTCAAATTTTGAGGACAGTCTCTTGAACTCCTATCTGGAAGATGAATGTTTCTTGTGATGGGTGGTAAAGTCGATGTGGTATTGGATGATATGAAAACAAACTGTCAATTTATGGGGTTAAAAGATACCTCGTAGTGGATTTCTTGATGTTATTTTCATCTTTGGACCAGTCGAGTGAAGGTCTCATCCGCTCTAGTTTACTTTTGTCATTTTAGCATTGTCATCACTCATCGGTGGGACTGCAATGATCCCAAGGTGCAAGGGGTATTTTTCTCTGTCTCATTGTGGGTTGATATGGAATTGCTGTGAACTGGTATTCACTGAAAGACAGTGCTGTATATGTTGAAAGAGAAATTTGGGCTAGGGTTGATGCGATGATTAAATATACAAAGACTGTCTATTGGATTGTTGGTGGAGCACCCTAATTAAAGTGTGATTATCAATTTTTATTCATTTAAAGGGAGCAGACACATTGCTAGAAGTTAGATATTTTCTCTAGAAATGTTTTCGGTGATGTCAACATGCTTAAAGCGAATTTTGCATCCACAGAATGATTGCTATCTTTCATAATCATGTTTTTTGAGTGATCGTCTTTCTTCCTATAAAAATGTCAGTGGAATTATAAAATTATAAATTTGATGTCTATTTTGAGACTTCATGATGCAGCGTGACCCCAAATTATGGGGCCACACTTATTCAATTAAATAATTATCATTTTTATTTACGTTTTTAGCGGTCGTAGTGGTCTAATTTAATAATTGAGATCGCCTGTGATCTCAACGTTGATTTCGTAGAGTTTAATTATAATTGTTGGTCAATTAAATAATTAGAGTCCAATTAAGTTAGTTAGAGGTCAATTAGGATTAAATTAGTTGTAATTTGAGTATTTACTATTTTTGTAAACCCTCTCTCCTATATAAAGAGAGGGTAGCCCATTGTTTTTAGGGAGTCCATTATGAAGTAAAAATTTGAGTTGATCTCATTTTATCCCCTCTCCTTCTCTCTCTCTCTCCCTCCACGCGATCTCCGCGGTCTTACCCTCAACCCCGCGCATTCCGGCGCGCTCTTCCTCTCATCCCCTCAATTTCTCTTCTCAACCCATCTCTTCTTCTACCAAAAATCCACCAAAAATATATTATCGTTGTTATTCGCCGTCGCCGAAGCCGATTTGCATCAATTGGTATCAGAGCATGGATTTCGAATCGTTCCTACGATTCGACGATCCGATCGACTATTGGTGTGCGAAGTTCGGTCTCCGCCGTCCATCTCGTGGTTCACATCGCTCGAAAAAGTTCCATCAACACCTTATAGCATGCATCAAGGTGCACGCATGGTTGGACGCACAAATCGACGACGATTCCGCCGCCAACGACCAAAATCAGATCTATGCCACCGCTGTTCAACCCGATTTCGAGGCAAAAAATGAAGATATTTTCACTGCGGATGAAGATTTACTTGATATGACTCCTGTGCAACCATATGATGATGATACAGGACCGATATTTGATGAAAGTACGGATCCATATGACGAATACATCGCTGTGGAAGACGAACCGGCTGCTGTCCAACTCATTTCGGAGAACGAACGCGATCAAGCAGTGGCTGTCCAGACCGCTCCGGATCAGATTCCGCTCTCGGATTCAACCCCGCCATACCCCCCGACCGTTTTCATCCCACCGGAATCACCCCAGGTAACCCCGACACCATCCACACCCTCACAGCCCCCCTTCCGGGTGCCAACGCCGCCAACCCCTCCCGCCAACCTTCCCCCTCCCGCCGCCTACTTCCCCCAGCACAGCCCCAGCCACCACCAACACGCCCCCTCCTCCTCAGCGGTTTCCCCCGCACCACCTCCCCTCTTTCCGCATCCTATCCACTCCCTCCCCGCCCCGCAGCACACCCCTCCAGCAGCCCGACCCCCGCGGCACCTCCCACTCGCCCCAGGGCCCGATCGCTCCCCCTCCCACACGCCGCCAGCGCTCCCTCGCCTCCCTCCCCTTGCTGCGCCGCCGCGCCCATCGACCCCTCCCTCCAGACTTCTCCCGCGCCGCCTGCGCGATGGCTCGAGCGCCTCCCCGAGTCGCGCCCCCCAGTTGGTCTCTGCCCGCGCACAGATAACGAAAACCCTAACCGGGTTTGCGGGATCTACGGGATTTCAATCCCGTAGAATGTGGGAATTGGAGTTAAGTGGTAAAATTTGCAAAAAAAAATCCCCAACTTCCGCTATTTACATAGAGGTCCAGAGCAGGGTGAAAAGAAAGAAAAAGAAAGAGGTGCGAAAATTGCGCCAACGCCCCCAGCGACCGAAATCTTTGAAAAACAAGACTGCAATTGGAAAATCAGGGGCTAGTCCTTATCCAAATAGGACTATCATCTTGGGTTCTCCCTATTTAAGGACCCCATGGCTCCAATTTTTAGATACATCTCCTCTTCTCCTCTCCTTGTGCCATTGCTTCATTATGGATGATTCAAGGGCCATATTCTCCATGCCGCATCAATTTTTTGAGCATCATGGGAAAGAGTCAACGGTCGCGACGCCGCCGCCGTACGCACCGCATATGTTTTTCAACCACGGCAGCCGCGCCTCTCCCGCCTGCACGTGGATTCCGCCGTTCACGCCCCACATGTTCTTCCAGAAGATAATTAAAGCCGTCGAGCCTGCAGTTCACGCAATTCGTCAGGAGCCGATTTTTTGAAAGCGGTGGAGAGTTGATGCAGCGTGACCCCAAATTATGGGGCCACACTTATTCAATTAAATAATTATCATTTTTATTTACGTTTTTAGCGGTCGTAGTGGTCTAATTTAATAATTGAGATCGCCTGTGATCTCAACGTTGATTTCGTAGAGTTTAATTATAATTGTTGGTCAATTAAATAATTAGAGTCCAATTAAGTTAGTTAGAGGTCAATTAGGATTAAATTAGTTGTAATTTGAGTATTTACTATTTTTGTAAACCCTCTCTCCTATATAAAGAGAGGGTAGCCCATTGTTTTTAGGGAGTCCATTATGAAGTAAAAATTTGAGTTGATCTCATTTTATCCCCTCTCCTTCTCTCTCTCCCTCCACGCGATCTCCGCGGTCTTCCCCTCAACCCCGCGCATTCCGGCGCGCTCTTCCTCTCATCCCCTCAATTTCTCTTCTCAACCCATCTCTTCTTCTACCAAAAATCCACCAAAAATATATTATCGTTGTTATTCGCCGTCGCCGAAGCCGATTTGCATCACTTGAGTAATTAAGCTAATCTGTGGACACAACCCAAATTGGTTAATTGGAAAGTTAAGATGGCCTTCATGAAACCATTCTTTGGAAATGCTTTTTCCTAAAAGAAGGATGTACATAAAAGTGCTTCTTTATGTCGAGGACTTGTATGAAGCGCGACTGTCTTGCACATGCCTCTGAAGAAAGGAAGGGAAACCTTGTTTTTTTTGATTGAAGGTCGGGTGTTCCCCCATCGTGGGGGTCACCGCTTGGATTATATTATAAGAAAGTATTGTTTACATTACCGCGTTGCCATAGAGTGCGGTACAATGGGCGGCCACATTTTCACCATAAAATCCTTGGTTGTTGAATATCACTTCGTTATGCCCCATCCAAATGGCCCACAGTACTGCGAACGACTTCGAATAATCATCCGTGGAACCGCTTCCAACCTGTCTAATAGAAGCCCAAAACAAAGATAGACTCTTCGTCTCGAGCCACGAAATCCTTACCTCTGTCCAAACCTGGGCTGAAACTGGGCACCTAAAAAAAGTGATCGGAATCTTCCTCCAACCCCTCACATCAGTCGCAATGAGTATCCGTTTGACCCAGCAACCTCCCTCTGCACACCTTGAGTTAGCCCTGGGCATGCCAAGATGAAGTGTCCTTGATGCGTTCATTCTTTGTTAGGAGAATGTAGATGGAGAATTACAATATATATTAATCAAGCCTGGGATGTGGATTAGCAAATGCTGTCTTTGAGACATGCCTTATGAACGTACTACCCAATGATTTCTTGTAAAACTTGATTTAATATTCATCCGCTCTTATCTTGAGGAATGCCCAAAGTTTCGTTATTTAATGTGTGACTTAGCAGCGTTTTATTGTACAAAATCCATTAACAAGGCCATCCAATTTTTTGAACAACTTTTAGATCAACTATCTACGATAACTATAAATCATGTTTAGGAGTTCTCCGTGGACAATGCCTTTTCATTATGGCATACTAGTATCACATCTGTTTTTATCTACTTTGATTTTTTAGTTCTATACTAAAGATATCAATACAAGGTAAAAAATATGTCCAACATGAATGAAACCATGTAAATCCATCGGAAAATAAAAGATATGCATTTCCGATGAAATGGTTGTTGCTATCTACTCCAATAATGAATCATCGGTTTATTGAATAATTAAAGAAAATAGATGGACCTTTCTCTTCTTCTCAGGTGGATGGATCTTCTCAATTGAGGATTTCTCATATGGATAATATATCAGTTGATATTTTTTTGATAATCTAATATTTTTTTGATCTTAATTTTAATAATATTAATATATAGTAGGTGTTAGGGAGATAAACTGAATTGCGAGGACTTTCGTAGGAGTTGGAGGTTGATTATGAAAAACTTTCGAAAAGCATGTGGAGAGAGAACCTCTTCTTTTCTTGCAAGTCAGCTATAGCATTTGGACCATAGCGCCAAGGGTTTAAATATCGGTTTCGGATATCGTATCGATACCTTGTCGATACGATATTTCGTCGAAATTTTGACGAAATTTCGACGACATTTCGCCAATATCGATCACCATTTGTGAAGAAATGACTCGAAACTGCCTTCATATTGCCATTTCGCTCGAGATTTCGGTTCCCTATCGTAACTGAAATTTCGTCGAAATTTCGCCGAAATTTTGCGAAATCTGAAACCATGCATAGCGCTCATTGTCTTTTTCGGACTATCCCGTTGCCTCTTCCCGAGTCTCTTTGAGAAGCCATGCATTAGATTAAGCTAGAACTTGTTGTGATGAAGGAATAGAGATGATCTCTATCGTGCATTAATAACCATGGTTGTATGCCACATGATACTTTAATCAGTTGTAATATTTGCTTAATTAAAATAGAGACACCTTCTTCCATCATATGATTCGATATTTCTCATCCACGTAAGTGATAGCAAAAGATCCTATTCCATTTTCCACATCAAACTTGTGAATTTATGGCATATTATTTTATAGTATATACAACATGGTGCATAGTTCCCAATGATAGCTAGGATTTCGAAGAGAGACATGTATGTATATCTTCGTCAAATTAAAAAAGATTTGGGATGCATGTTGAAAATAAGGATCAAAGTAAGAAATGTGAAATTGATGCATATAGCCCCTCGCATGATCCCTTCTAGCTCTAACGCTAAGCATTCATAAGCCATTTCTTATTGTGGAGCCCACAACATTATGTCATCTAGCTCAACCTCATTGAGAGTATCCTCCCTTCGAAAGTCCCAAGGACCCGAATCGAGTTCGGCATCCTTGCCGACAACCCCCTCCAACGCAGGAGGAGCCAAAGAGGAGACACATTCATCATGGAGAACTTTGCCACCATAGGAGGAAATGGAAACCCCCCGACTCAATTGGGCATCCCAACATGGCCTGGATTTCGCACTTCGAAGAAGTCCATGATTGAAAAATAATCTCCGAGGAAGTCTTGACTGCCTAGATAGGCGTGTTCCCCTACAAGGACATTGAGAAGGCACGATCTGATAAAGTGATAATATAGATCTGAGACCAAAGGCGAGACCCGAAGAGGAGTTAGATTCGGGTCTCGTAAGATCCAATCCCACAACACCCCTAGTTCCGCATCGTTCGAACCACTTGCCTCGACAAGAGGAGTCGGCATTGGGGGAGCGACGACCACTCCTTCCACCACGGTCACAACTCCTCTGTTGAAACCAGATGCTTCAAACTCTTCCACAATGTTTGGGAACACCGCCTTCTTAATTCGCATCCACACCAGAGGAGGAACAAGGGCACCATAGAGAGCCATCTTGATCACCTTGTGCACGTCAGACCTCTTCGAGAGGCCATCAGAGAGGATGGAGATCTCCCCCCGTGCCCTGCCATCAGAGCTCCAACTGATCCATAGTCCCAAGCCCTCAACATGATTCCCTTGAGCCGTAAGAGCTTCTAAGAGATGTCACACTTGAAAACGTCCCTTAACACCTTTTTTTAGTCATATCGAATGCACGGAGTCCCCAAGAGCGACGTTGTTCATCTGAACTTTGCAGCAGAGAGTCAACTTGTGCAGACGAGCGAGGTATCGAGGGTGGTGACGTCACCGTCGAAATGCGACCCTACCTTTACACTGATATTTGCCATCATCGCATGCAAGCAATCCTCCTAACCCGAGCACACCCCACCAGAACCCCTGCCAAAGGAGGAGACGGAGGCGGGTCAACTGGAGGGCCTTCACCTCTTTTCTCCACATGTAAAACTCCAGGCGCCACCCGAGGCTGCCGAAGGAGGCAGCCGTGTGACGATCTTCAAAGCCTCCGCATCTGAAGCACTTGATAGAATTACGACATGCCACAACTTGATGTTTCGCTTTGCTACATTTGAAACACCTCAACGACCTTGCTGCATGCACCTTTGAGCGACGAGTCAACCTCTAGATCCACACCTTATCCTTCTCAGCTCCTCGTGGCATAGCATCTCAACCTCGCCCCCTAATCACGAGGCTCCAGCCATCAATAGCCACTCGGGCACCTTCTTCAACCATGTGGGCTCCCATCGCCATCAGTCGATGTTCTTCGCTCCGAGAGCTTCGCAAAACCAGGCGTCGAATGGCACGCGCCTCTCTCGCCACTTGCTTGAACCATCACCAGGTGAATTCACAAAGGGAGGTTGTTGCCCTCTAGCTTCACCTACAATGGCTGATCGTTCTCGTCAAGGTTGTACCCTTGAGGATTACCATGAGTGGACTTTCAACCTGTTTGCCTCCTTTTGAAGAGAATGATATGACTTTAAACCTGAGAGCAACGATAATCTTTTGCTATAACAAATTCTAGGTCCATATCAAAAGCATAGAAGCTAAACTCTTTGCTTAGATCATGGGAGCTTGCTCTTTCCATAGAATGAGTCACAAGGAGGGGATCTAGAAGGCTCCCATAATAGGTAAGCAGTGATCATGCATGCTCTTTCTTTTTAGAAAAAAAAAGTCTGAGGGGGTGGGTATTTTTAACTTTGAAAGGCATACTTTGTCTTTTTTATACTCAGCAATCCTTTGAGTTATAGACAATATGGTTGCATTCATGAAAGAGAGATTCACAATTGGGGAACTATATGTTATGTTGCTTTGGATAGTTCTGCCAATATTTTGACGCATTTCTCCCTAGTAGGTCATTTTTGGCATTTTCTCTTCATACGAGGGTATATAATTTACCTAGCTTAGTAACAATATGTTTTATGGCATCACGTAATAGCCTTAGTCAGTGAGAGGTCAAGAGTAGTTACCCATGGCTCATCAGAGTTGACTTGAGCAAAAAACCTCATGAGAAAGATGCCATTTCATTTGCCTCTAAATTGTCTTTGTTACTGCAAAACTTTGTTGATGTGGATCGCACACATGACAATGAGACCTTTTTGTGCCTATTTAAAATTAGTAGGTGATTGTTGCATGTGTATTTTCTGGAAAGGATATTTTCTCCATAGATAGAAAAGCGGATCTCGCCTTTTCAATTGGATTGTGGAGGTAGGACTTTCCTTGGGATGGAAGGGACACACTTTCATTTCTGTTAGTTTAGTTGAAGACCTTATCTTTCCCGTCTTTCCTCATCTACTTCCACCACATTATGATATCGTCTCAGGTGGCCATTCACATATATTTCCTATTTTCTATCACCATTTCAATGAGAAGCATCTAGTTTCATGATTCTCCTTACCCCAGGAGGGCTTTGATGCATTGTGAACTCTAGCCTGATTTTGTATCCTTCATGTACTAAACAATGCCACACTAAATCTCCACATTGCTTTCTCTTGAATGTCAAAATAATTGGAAAAAAGCAGAAGGAAAGATATCCACTCAACAAAAAGTTCTATTGAGCAATTGATGTGTAGATATTCACAATTTCTTTGGGGAAAAGTTGTTATCAATGGCTTTATAAGATTAGACGATAGAAAGAATGCATCATACTTGCTTAGATGGTGGCAACACCTTTTCCATATGTGATAGTGTCTCTTGTGAGCATTGGACTCATTGCACTCAGTTATGCCTTACCATGATGTCCAAACTTTTTTCCTCACAAGATTTATGAAAATGGTATTCATATGCGTTCGGACATGTCACCGAATAGTGAATAAACAGCATGCGAGACATGAAGGTGGAGGCATAACTGTAATTGATTGAAAGGTGCACAAGTGTAAAAATCCTAAATATGATTATAAAGAATTCATCAATATGATTGTCATAAAAATCACGAAGTGTAAACATGTAACGATAACTTTTAGTATACAATATTACAATGTTTTGTATGGGTGAATGAAATAGATGCATATACATGCATACATACATACATGTCTTTGGTCCTCTACCATATGCATATTCTACTGATTTTGACATTTATGTCCCTATTTATTTAAAAATAGATGCTACAGATGTCACTTTGATATTCACGAATATCAATATTCATGTTTGTATACATGTTTGATATATAGTTGTAGCTAATATATAATTACACAACAAACTTTTATGTCATCTATCACTATATTTGGTATAATTTTCATGAAATGAATGTAGTTAGTATATTTGTGTCTTGAGAAAGACATCACATTCATTTCTATTAGGTAATTGATAAAGTATTTATGTTATTATCCGTATTCAATTTGCATTTACATCCATTTTTAAGAACATGATAATGCGATTTTCACATCCCTATTTGAAAATGGATTAATAACATATATATGTAATTGATTATTCACATCCATATTTTGGTATCTTGATAGTGTGATTACTCTTTATATTCTAATTTTTAATCCATATTGAGAGGACCCATTCCTTTTTACTTTAACATCAACTTCGATCTACATCAAGGTTCAACTTTGAATCTATTCCTTATTACTTAGATTATGGACAAGTTGACTAGTCACATTCAAGATGGGATACCTTGGTGTTTGTTGTTTATCGTTGATATTGTGTTGATTGAGGAGACAAGAGATGGAGTAAATGAGAAGTTGGAGGTTTGGAGACATGCCACAGAGACTATGATTTCATATAAATAGGGCGAATACCGAATATATGGAGTGCTCATTTGATGGATACAATGGTGAATGACTCGAGGTGAAGATTGGAGACGATACCATTTAGAAGAAAGATTCTTTTAGATACATGGGTCTTTTTTGCAACATGATGGAAAAATTAATGGAGATGTTATTCATAGAATAAATGCAAGTTGGTTAAAGTGGAGAGGAGCATCTACTATTCTTTGTTTTGTTTGAAGCCAAGCAAGGGGGAAACATGCTGTTGTGCTGGCTCCAGAATTAAATTAAAAAGTAAGAAACAAGTACATATTTAGAAATTACAAAAGCCATGCCTCCAACAGACCCGTCGCCTGGATACAAACATTCTCCCTATAAAACCTTTGACCCGAGAACAACAGGGCATTCCTGGCCAACCAAATAGCCCACACAATGGCCAAAGGGCGAAGCAGGTCCTTCCTCAGGCGACGACTGGTCGCCACCAAGGATTCGCAAAAAGAAGCTAGGCTCCTCGTACAGACCCAGTCCAGACCGGACCCATCCCAGATAGGCGATGAACTCTGACAATGAAAGAAAAGGTGCTCGCTCCACTGTTTTAATACCATTCCCACAAAGCAGGCATCTGTCGAAAATCGTCCCAAGCAGTCTAGCACATCGATCTCTCGTCATCAATCTCTTTCTCCTGAAAAGCCACAGGAAAAAAATTGATCCTCTCAGGGAGGCCAAGCCCCCAGAAAAAGCTGCAATCCCTAATCAGCTCTGCCGATTGGGAGGGAGGCGGTATGCAAATCGCCGCATATGCCTTCTTGACCGAGAGAGAGCTTCCTCGCCACACCCAGTGGTCCCGCCCCCCAGACGGGCCTCCGAGAAATCTCATGGAGTCAAGCATGAGAAGAAAGTTCTCCAAGCACTGGTCCGAAAAGTTAGCATGAAACAAGATCATCCAGTTTCCATCAGTTCAATTGCAAGCAGCACACATTTCACGATCCGCAGCCAGAGCATTAGGCGAGGAAAATGGTTGCACAACGCCCCATCATCCGTCCAGTCATCCGTCTAGAATGCAAAGGACTCACCATTACCCAAAACCAGCCTAAAGAGCGAACAAAATCGAGGGAGAGTCGCAAGAATACCCCTTCAAAAAGGGGAAGGCATCAGCCCACGGTCGCAGTTCTCCGGCGAAGTACTAGTTACAGCGTAAATCTGACGAATAAGGTTAGTGCAAAGATCGTCGCTGCTCCCCCAGATCCGGCTCACCCATTTCAGCAACGGGGTCTCATTCATCGCATCAAGTTGCCTGACCCCAAGACCACCTCACCCTTATGGAGAGTGCTAGTCTCCCAATCAGCGAGGTGCATGTCAGGAGCCTACTGACTGCTTTTGCCCCACAAGAATCTCCGCATCAGTCTCTAGAGTCGCCTGCGAATACCAGCTGGCAAAAGCCGCGTAGACATTCTTTGTGATAAGAAAATTCCTTCAAAGGAAAGTATTACAAAGCGTCCGTAAGACCTGTAATGCTCTATAGATCAGAATGTTGGCATGTGAACCATAGACATGCGCAGAGAATGATAGTACCACAAATGAACATGCTAAGGTGGATATCTGTTCATGCACGAAAAGATCAGATTCAGAATGATGCAATCAGAAGGAAAGTTGGCATAGCTCCGATAGAGGATAAGATGAGAGAACCACTTGAGATGGTTTGTCCATGTGCAAAGGAGGTTGGTTGATGCACCAGTTAGATGATGTGAGATTTGGGATTCTAAGCTGGTTAAGAGAGGGCGAAGAAGGCTCAAGAAGTGTTGGAAAGAGACTATTCAAATGGATTTTAGTTATTAGGATTTAAGCTTGATAATGACTCAAAATAGATCCGAATGGAGGCAAAAAATCCATGTAATCGTCCATACTTAATTGTGGGAAAAGGCTTTGTTGTTGTATTCTAGTTTTTAATGATTATTTTAATAAACCTATCTTCTAATGTGTTACATTTTAGAACGAAGGCGCTTCAAAAATTATAAAGGTAGACCCCACTTCAATGGTCTATTGGTAGTGCAATGTACCTACCACCAAAAAGACCATGGTTCACATCTTGGCGCGAGCATCTGTGCATGCTTCCCTCTATTGGTTAAAATTTTTTTTAAGGTTTTTTATGTACATGTTAATGCAATAGTTGATTGTACATCTTTTATTTATATTTTTTTAGGGAACAAGGGCAAGACATCGAGAAAACACCTATCTATCAATTTTTATATATTTAAGTAAAACTATTATATTTACATGGAACAAAAAGTATGCAACTTTTATATATTTAACTAAAATTATTATATTTACATGGATAAAAAATTATAATGGTAGACCCACTTCAATGGTCTATTGGTAGTGCAATGTACCTACCACCAAAATGATCATGGTTCACATCTTGGCATGAGCATCTGGGCATGCTACCCTCTATTGGTTAGAAAATTATAAAGGTTTTTTTATGTACAACATGTTAATGCCAGTAGTTGATTGTACATCTTTTATTTATATTTTCTTAGGGAAAAAGGACAAGACATCGATAAAACACCTACCTATCAACTTTTATATATTTGAGTAAAACTATTATATTTACATGGACCAAAAAGTATGCAACTTTTATATATTTAGGCAAACTTATTATATTTACATGGACCAAAAAGTATGTAATCTTTTTGCATGTGTACATTCTCCCCTCAGAATATAGAACCATTCTGAGCTCGCCACAATGACCACAATATGGTAACTACCCAAACTTTAATCGGACTGTCCCCACCACCAAGCGCATCCATGGAGTTCGAGAAATCACCCCACACCACTGCCGCTACTCTCTCCACATTCACCTTAACCAATACCTCCCTAACCACATGGTAGGCAAAGAAAACATGCTCGTCACTCTCCTCTGCCCCTTCGCACCACGCTCAAGTGCCATCACAACCAGGAAAAATCATGCTATTCTATCCCATCACAGGACGTTTCCATCGCAACAACCAAATGAAAATTCAGATTCGCAAAGGTACCTTCTAGTGCCATAAATCCGTGATACGATCCAAGAACATTGTCTGGTCTCAACTCTCGCACCGGTAGAGAGCCCTATATGCCTTTCGTACAGTGAACCGCTCATCCACCAATTGTCGATGATGAACATACCCATCCATCTCATCGCCAATTGGTAGTGCCTCAAGTAGAAGCAAGAACTCCACAAATCGCTGATCAGGCAATTAAGTACAAAAGGGAGGTATCCATTTACCGCTCTCCCAACAGCCTTTGATCCACATCTCTGTAAAAACAGTGGGAAGCGTCCCCTCAAGGGGCCCTGACCAGTCCAATCATCTCACCAAAATATGAAACAACAACCATCACATAAAACAAGCCTAAAGAACGATACTACATCCAGGAGCATAGAGCAAATCCCTTTCCGAAAGTTGGAAGGCCTTAAGTCATCCACATCTTGCTCCAAGGGATCAATCAAAATCCCGTAAATAGAATGCAACGTTCTGCATAGTAAGTTGGGGTCTGCCCATGTAAGTGAACTTGCCCAAATTTGAATTTTTGAATTTTCAAGTACTTGCATAATTGATCACTGGATCTGATGATAGGGTACTCTTCATTTTTATATATGATGCATTTAGTATATGTCTGGCATATAGCTATCTTGTTATTTCATAACTGTAGAGATATTTCCATGTTTCTATGTAACTTTTTCGGTTATTTTATTTCCTTATGTTTATCTTATGTAATTTACCCATAGGTCTTTCCTCTATATAAGAGAGTCTAGGGTTCTTGAAATAAACATTCTCTCTTTTTCTTCCAACATGGTATCAGAACGACGATCCTAGAATGGAGCTTGGGTATCCAAAACCCTAGACCCCACCAACCAGGCCTGCACACCACCTCCCTGCGAAGCCCCTACGCCTCCGTGTCCCCGCGTCGCCTCTGCGCGCTTTCGTACCGTGCACAACACCCACCTGCGCCGCCCTTGCGCGCACTCGCGCATCCCTCGTGCGCGCCCTTGTGCGCCCTCACGCAGCTCTCACGTGCTCCTGTGCCTGCGCGCAGCCCTAGCGCGCACACACGTGCAGTCCAACGCACAACCCTAGTGCGCACTCGCATGCACTGTGCCACCCACGCGCGTCGCTCAAGCGTATAGCCTCCGTGCGCAGTTCCCTGCACACTGGTATCGATTCTCTCGTCTGGTTGATGGGTTTGAGCGCGTAAATCTACATATGCAATCAAACCCACATATGTCTGTGTAGACATTCACTTTTTGGTCTTCACAAGCTCTAGTCTTCTACCTCCGGCATCATGTCTGAGAACAAAGTAGATGTACCTGCCACATACGCTTTCAGAGGTTCAACGCCTATTGTCAAGATGGATGGGACAAACTATGAGCTCTGTGCTATGCAGTTCAATGAGCCTTATGAAGTTAAATGGTAAGAAAAATATTCTTACCGAGGAGGAGCCGGTGGAGAAGACTGGAGTAAACGCCTCATGGGAGGCGGACGACGCTTATGCCAAAGTGTGGCTCTCTGGTACATTGACGATTGAAATCACCAATGACGTGTTACACCATCCTATTGCTAAGGCGAAGTGGGACCATGGATTTAAATTTCGCGAAATTTCGGCGAAATTTCGGTTTTGACAGGGTCTTTCGAAACACACACACACATATCGATTTCCCGGATTTCTATCGAAATGGGTCGAAATATCGGTGATATTTCGACATTTCGACCCATATCGGTCGAAATTCTTGTTTTCAGTTCAAAATTTCTCGGATTTCGATCGATATGGGCAAAATTTCGCTCAATTAATAATCAGCCTTAACAGTGAAATGATCGATATGACCGATATGACCGATATATGCGATATAAGGCATACAGATGAGAGATATGTGTGATATAAGAACACATTTGTTAGTTATTATTGTTTTAAGAACTTGGATTTAATGATATCCATTTCCAATATGTATCAATCAATAATCAGCCTTAACAGTGAAATGATCGATATGACCGATATGTGCGATATAAGGGGCATATGGATGAGAGATATGTGTGATATAAGTACGCATTTGTTAGCTATTATTATTTTAAGAACTTGGATTTAATGATATCCATTTCCAATATGTATCAATCAATAATTAGCTTTATCAGAGAAATGATCGATATGTCCGTTATGCGTGATATAAGGGGCATATATGAGCAATATGTATGATAAAACTGTATATTTGTGAGCTATTTGTTGTTGTAAATAACTTGAAGATCTTAATTTGCAAAAAAAAAAGGTCGAAAAATGACTTTTTGAGTCATTTTTGACATTTCCACCGAAACGATCGAGATTTCCTGAAATTTCATCGAAATTTCGATATTAGGGGTGACCGAAACGAAATCGAAATCGATATCTCGAACCTTGTGTAGGACATCCTCACAACAACATATTCTCAGGCGAGGAATGAGACGAAGATCCTTAACTCCAGCATGATATTCACTATCAAGCAGAATGAAAGGCCCCTGCATTCGTTATATACATCCTTGATAGAGGGATATCTGAGAAGCTACACAATTTCATGCCTCTTACTGCCGCCTCTGGGCAGCAGAAGACATATAGGAATGCTACCATGGTTAGTGTATTCCTAGCTGCTCTTGATCCTAAATATGATACTGCCCACTCCCAGATCCTCGTAGATGCTACAATTCCTCCCATGGAGGAAGCCTTCCACAGGCTTAACATGATTATTGTTCCGTCTACTACTAGTGGTCAGACTTCCTCGATGATGGCAGTCTCCTGCGGTAGAGGAGGTTCGTCTACTTTTCGTGAACGTGGACCCCGTGGCGGAGGGGGTCGAATCCGCTGGCCCTGCACGTTTTGTCATCGTCCCAACCATTCAGAGGATACATGCTATTCCACGCATGGGTTTCCTCCATGGGCTCGGGTAGCAGAACATGTTGAATCTCCTGCAGTTCCTACTTCAGATCAACGGTTTGATGATCTCGTGGTCAGATTGAGGGACATCATGCCTCCTACTTCACCATCTCATGGAGACCATTCAGATGTTGCAACTTCTGCTTCTGCTTTTGCTAGTTCCTCTGCTACAACTAGCACCTCAGGTACTTATGCTTTTTCATCTTGTCATGGATCTGAGATTACAGAATGGATTATGGACTTCGGTGCGATACATCATTTATGTGGAGACAGATAATAGCTTGCCTCATATAGACAGGTTCCTCCAGAGAGAACAGTTATGATAGCTGATGGAACTCATTCCCCAATCACAACACATGGGGAGATCACTTTGACGCCCTCTATGCGTTTACAGAATGTGCTGCACGCTCCTGGTATCTCTATGAGCTTGTTTTCAATTAGTCAGATTACAAAGGATTTGCATTGTCGAGCTATTTTTGACCCATCGTCTCTTGTTTTTCAGAACATTCTTACGGGCAGAGTGATTGAGTGTGACTGTGAGCAGGGTTGCCTTTATCGCCTGGTTCGGACCCCCTATGCATGTGTATCTTTTCATTCGTCTGGATCAATCTCTCCATTCACTTGGCACCTTTGGTTTGGTTATCTACCTCTTCAGAAGATGTTTCACATGTTGCCACAGATTTCACCTGGTTCTTCCTTCCAGTGCGAGGCATGTCAATTGGGAAAGCATTATCGATATGCTTGTCCTAGTCGTTAGGGTCGGAGCAGTAGTTCCTTTTTTGAGTTATTTTATGTAGACATTTGGGGATTGAGTCGTGTTCCTGATCATCAGGGACACATGTTTTATCTTGTGGCTGTGGATGATTTTTTTCGATTGTCATGGGTGTTCCTTTTGAAAAATAAGTCTGAAGCAGGAGATGAGATCAAAGCTTTTATTCATGAAGTGCAGAATATTTTTTTCTACATCTGTGAAATTTGTGCGAACGGACAATGCTTTGGAATTCTGTACTCGTATTCCATCCCAAATTTTTTCATGTCATGGTATTATTCATCAAACATTTTCTGCTTATACTTCTCAACAAAATGGTGTTGCTGAGAGAAAGCATCGCCATCTTCTTGATGTTACTCGGACTCTTCTCATTTAGAGTCGTGCCCCACATTCGTTTTGGGGTGATGCGGTTCTTACAACATGTTATTTGGTGAATCATATGCCATCATCCATCTTGGGTAAGAAAATTTCTTTCTGTATAGCTTTCCCTGGGGAGTTATTCTCACTTACTCGTGTGTTCGGCTCTGTTGTGTTTGTTCATCAGTTGATTCCATGTCTTGACAAGCTCTCTCGTAGAATTGTCAAATGTGTGTTTGTTGGGTATTCTAGGACCCAAAAGGGATACTGTTGTTATGATCCTTTGCGCAGGAAATACTATATCAGTGCTGTGTCACATTCTTTAAGTTTGTGATGTATTTCTCTCCTATAGGTGACAGGTTGGCTTCATCAGACTCAGGTGATGAGGTTTACATGCCACCTCCTCCTACGAGCTATTCACCACCTTCTCCTGTACCTGTGGTACCACCACCACCACCGCCACCGCCACCACCTACTCCACCCCCTCCTACTACCCAATCGAATGTGCCAACTATTCCACCATTACCTAAATTCTATACCCGTCGGACTGCTTCTGTTCATGGTCATCGCTCATCATCCAGTATGCTCCATGTTTGTTTGGAGGAGGTTAGCAATGACCTGGATATTCCTATTGCAGTTCGCAAGCAGAAGCGGTCTTGTGCTTCTTACCCCCTTGCCTCTCAGGTTTCCTTTCTTCGTCTAACAAGGACTTTCAGAAATTTGCAGTAGCTCTATCTGCTATGGAAATTCCATGGAATTATCAGGAGGCATTGAAGGATAGTTGCCGGAGCTTAGTCATGGAGGAAGAGATGGCTGCATTGCAATCCCATGGTACATGGAGTTTGGTGTTTGCTCCTCCTGGAGCGTATGTAGTCAGTTGCAACTGGGTGTTTACTGTTAAACATCATGCATATGGCAGCTTTGATCGTTACAAGACATGGTTAGTGGCACACGGATTTACTCAGACCTACGGCGTGGATTACTTGGACACTTTTTCGCCAGTGGCTCATTATTCTACACTACGTATCCTCCTTTCTGTAGCAGTGGTATGTGATTGGCCTTTATTTCAGTTGGATGTTAAAAATGCTTTTCTATATGGAGATCTACAGGAAGAAGTTTACATGCAGCAACCTTCAGGGTTTTTTGCTGAGGAGTGTCCGTAAGTATGTAGACTCCACAAGGCGATATATGGCCTTAAGCAAAGTCCAAGGGCGTGGTTTCAGAAGCTCTCGGATTTGATTAAGAAACATGGGTTCAAGAGGTCTAATGCATACCATTTGCTTTTTGTGCAAAGGACACCTAAAGCCTCTTATGTCTCTAGGCTAGAGGTACAGTGGTCATAATGGTCTATGTTGATGATATTCTTGTTACAAGAGATGATATGCATGGGATAAAGATGACAAAAGAGTTTCTAGGTCGTCAGTTTGTTACTAAGGATCTGGGCACTCTAAGATATTTCTTAGGTTGGAATTTGCTAGGAATGAGCAGGGTCTTGTGATGACCCAAAGAAATATATTACAGACATGCTTGTTGAGATGAGCATGATTGGGTGTCGATCCTCTTCTACACCTATGGATCCTAGCATGAAATTATATGATGATGATACATATGAAGTGAATGAGAGGAGATGTAGAGAGATGGCGGGAAAGCTCCTGTATGTTACTATTACCAGACCATATATCTCTTTTGCAGTGAGTCAAGCGAGTCAGTTCATGGAGCAACCTTGGCAAGTACATATGGACGCTATATACATGATATTGAGATATCTAAAATCTTCTCCAGATGCAGGATTATTTTTCAAGAAAGGAGCAACTCTCTCTGTATCTGCATCTGCTGACGCTGACTATGCGGGGTGTCCTAAGGATACGAAGTCCACTTCGGACTTTGCAATATTTGTTGGCAGTTCTCTTGTTTCTTGGAGAAGCAAGAAACAAACAGTTATGGCCAGATCAAGTGCTGAATCTGAGTACAGGGCTATGGCGCAAGCAAGTACAGAAATGATGTGGGTTCGAGCAGTGTTAGCAGATTTGCATGTAGATGTTCCTCTTCCCATGCAGTTACAATGTGATAATCAAGCTGCCTTATTCATTGCAAACAACCCTGCGTTCCATGGGAGAACGAAACATATTGAGGTAGATTCCCATTATACGAAAGATATGATCCAGAAGGGCTTGATTTCTACTTCTCATGTTAGTTCAGGAGAGCAAACATCATATATCTTTACCAAGGCATTACTCTGGGGGCATTCAGAAGTGTTCGTCCAAGGTGAGCATGATTGACATCTATGCTCCATCTTGAGGGGAAGCGTAGAGATATTTCTATGTACTTTTTTTCGGTTATTTCATTTCCTTATGTCTATCTTATGTAATTTACCCATAGGTCTCTCATCTATGTAAGAGAGCCTAGGGTTCCTGGAATAAACATTCTCTCTTTTTCTTCCAACAGTAACAAGAAGTGCATGTCTCCCGTCCTTTTGCAGAAGAGAATTTTATCTCGCTCTTTGATGGTTTTAGTATAATTTTGTTATATGTGATATCAGAGTTTGCATGGTGAACAAAGATGTCGTTCTCTTTCCTTTTTTGACAGTCTGTTCATTAATATTGTTGGACATGGAAATGCAGATGTCCTTATTTCTGGGCAATCTCTCTGATCATATCCAGCAAGAGGATCTCGAACATGTTTTCAGGAGATTTGGCCGATGCAGTGTGCGGATGAAAGATGGGTACGGATTCGTTGTCTTTGAAGTGCATGTTAATGCGGAAAAAGCCCTTAGAACACTACGGGGCAAGCTCATATGTGGTGAGCAAATCAATATCTCCTGGTCAAACAAGCAGCCACGGAATTTTCAAAAGTTCCCAAGAAACAGATTTTATGAACCTTATGGTGGAAGAAACCCGAGGGAGGGAGAATTTAACTTGAACCATAATGAACACGACAGAAGAGACTTTGGAAGGCGTCAATCTAGTAACCGCAGAGCCTTTCATATATCCAACCCTCATGATAGAGGCCTAGCACATAAACAACATACTGATCTTGTCGATGACGTAGGTCGGCAACCTCTTGAGAAAGGTGGTGCTTCTAATGAATTTAACACAGCTGAGGACGGTCGATTGGGTGAGCCTGACAACAATGCAATAGATAATGTTGGGATAGGAAATGGTACTGATTTCGAGCGTTATGAGCCTAATCGTGATTATGATGCCAATGATGTTGATGGAAATGGGACTTCAGGTTCTCGTGGATCCCCTTCTCATAGAAGATCAGGGGAGAAGGGAGAAGACCAAAGTGACACGCATTTGAAGCATTTGGATAATCTCAGACAACAGCCTGTCTGCTATAACTGTGGACTACTTGGCCACATAGTGCGGACTTGTCCAAGAGGGAAGTCATCTAGATTTGATAAGCCAAATCGATTTCACAATAGAAGAGTTCCTGATGAAGATTACGGAGGAAGAAGCGAAGGGGAGTCTAGTAGAAGAAATTATCAGGCAAGGAGGGAAACTAGCAGGGATGTTTTATTTTCTGGACAGGATCTTCGAGTTGCTACGGAATTTCAGCACAAGAATAGGAAGCGGATGCTGAAAGGAAGAGGAAAATTTACAGTATTGGAAGATAACTTTTGCGACAAGAGGACAGAGATGGATCATTTAAGCAAGAAAAGAGGCAGGCTTGAAAAGAGATCTAAGGAGAAACAGCTTAACAAAAGGAAGAAGCGTCATTCAACATCCCTTGATTCGGATTCGAATGGAACTAGTTTTGTATCTCATTCCATATCGTCGAAATCTGGAACTAAAAGTACTTCCCAATCCAGTAAAAGGTCTGCTTCCTTACGGCCATCTAATTCTCATTCACATTCTTCTGAGTCTAGGTCTGCTTCGGTATCCACTTATTCCAGATCCAAACATCGTAGATTGAGATTGAGGTCAAGATCTAGATCAAGGTCCAGGTCAAAGTCTGTAATGAGCAATCCACAATCTTTGTCCATCTCATTAGGCAGAAAAACTGTCTCGATCGAAGAAAATGTGAAGGCTTATGATTCTGGCACTCCCTCCATTATTGGTCGTCAGAAAGATGCTTCTATCCCTAAACCAGATAATATAAAAGAAAATATCTACAGTCCTGTTCAAGGAGATGATCTGGATGCTGAAATGGTGGATATTTCTTCTGAACCTGTTGATGCTATTGGTGAAGAAAATCCAGTTGATGGATTGGATGGTGTGGATATTTCAAAGGCTTATGGTCCGCATCAAAATCTGGGGCTGTCTTCTTCAAAAAGAAACACATGTGATGATGCTATAGCGGGCTCTGAAAGGCCTAACATGGAGTTTCTTGGGACGCCTGATTCCAGAAGAGTATCCTTCCAAGAAATATTTTCAGTTTCGAAGCATTATGGCCTTGAAGTTACAGAGAAATGTGAACCCGGATTAACTGTTGGGACATTTTTTGGTGCTGCTAGGTTTTGGCCTTGGGAGTTAATATACTACCGGCGACTAAAGAAAGGCCCAATCTCTACGGAGAATTATGCCAGGCGAGTTCAACAAAACAAAGAATTCGGAATAATCGATAAGTATATCAGGAGTAGCAGTGGTTGGGGGGAATGTACTGAGAATGATGCATGATTACAGTTTTCCCCACATATGGGCGTAATGTAATGATTTCACTTCCTTTGAATATGCTTGGTTTGGGTTCTCTATCCAGGTATCCTCTGTAGTATGCATTTCCTGAATACAGTACATTCCTCGTATTGGAACATCCTAGTTGTGGCATCTATATTATGGTTTATCTATAAATATTTGATGGCAATTGCATCACATCTAGTCTTCTCTTATCCTCATACCTTGCCATTTGTGCAGAGTAGATTTTTCTCACATATTGTGTTCTAAATATTTTTTTTGTTGTAATCTCAAATATGTGTTTTCACCCACTTATGATCTTTCTACTTTGAGTTTCGTTTATCTAAATGATGCACCTTCTTTTAATGTTGTATGCGGATTATTAGGTAAATAGGTGGAGCTCTCTCACCATCAGGAGAAAGTGTAGAATCAGAATTTGTAGTTTTTTGCATTATTGTTTTTTTATTAACTTTAGGTTCTCACCGTGGGCCGGCCGAGACTGCGTAATTACCAGAAAGTGGTGGAGAAGGTCGAATCAAGGCTGGCAGGTTGGCGTTCTTCTTTGCTCTCTCGGGGTGGTAGATTGGTGCTTATCAAATCCGTCCTCTCCGCTATTCCTATCTATGCCCTATCATCGCGTGGTCTGCCTAAGGGGATTAGGATGCGCTTGGACAAATGTATGAGGGGCTTCTTCTGGGCCAGGAACGGGACTGCAAATCGAGGGTCTCACCTGGTCGCTTGGGAGGACATCTCGCGTCCTAAGCGGCTAGGCGGCTTGGGCGTTCGGCGGTTGGAAATATTGCGGGACGTGTTCCTTCTTAAATGGGCGGCGCGGCTCCTGGGCCGTGAGGATGGCTTTCTGGTTCAATGCCTTCGCAATGCGGCGGGGAATGCTCTTCTCTCTGTCTTTGATGGTAGATCACACTCTCAATCTCCCATCTTCTGGCGCGATGCTTTCTCCGTCTTCAACCGCAACCGCTCCCTATTCCGACCATCTCTGGGCGATGGCTCTTCCTTCCGGTTTTGGTCCTCGGACTGGTCTGGCAAAGGTATATTCAAGAACATTTTTCCAAGACTTTATGCGCTTGCCGGGGACAAGGCTGCATCGGTCGCCTCGTACTGGTCCAACGGCACCTGGTGCCCGTCTCTGGTGGACTCTCTCTCCTCTCAACGCCTGAATGACTTTTCTGCCTTGATGTCTATGCTCGGGGACGCCCCTACTCCATCGGGGGGGCGAGACCACTTCTTCTGGTCTGACGGACCTTTTTCGTCGTCAAAGGCTTATTCTGCCCTTTTCCCCATCGGAGGCCAGCCGGAGGTGTCTTTTCTTAATCACTGCAAACTCATATGGGGTCTCAAGCTCCCGGAAAGGATTGGCATCTTTATGTGGATCCTTAGGCGTGGTCGACTTCCTACTCGCGACCGTTTGGTTGCAATTTCTCCGGCATTTTCCATATCTTGCGGATTATGCGAAGCGGCTGTTGAGACGGCGGAGCACCTCTTCCTACATTGTGACCGTGTGCGGCCTATATGGGAGGACATTGCGTGGCTGAATATTTCATCGATGGCTTCTTTCTGGGAAAGTATTGATCGCGTTGCAAATCAATCGAGGCCGCGGAGATTGGTCCCCTTCGCACGAATATGGTGTATTTGGCTGGCGAGGAACAAACTCATATTTGCAGGGCAGAGGTTCTATGTAGAGAACATTTGTATTGACGCTAACCGTTTCTGTTCGGATTGGTCCATCGGGTAGAGCGTATTTTGGCTCGGGTTGTACGATTTCATTCTCCATATCATCCTCCACTCTCTTATATCCTCTTCTTCACTTGTAAGTACTTTTTCTCTTTTTTTCCTCATTAATAAACTGGGGCGAACACCTACGGGTGTCTCCCCCTTTTGGAGTGTCAAAAAAAAAAAATATTAACTTTAGGTTCTCTACACCTCAAACAATTCGCAAAGCTCTCAAAGGAACACTAAATTTGAAGGCCAATTTCATATCTTTTTTGTTATTAAATTGGAATTTGCTAGTTCTACTGTCTACAAATTAAGTAACATCGAATCTGAAGTAAATACTTTTTCCTTTGAATCAAAACAATACAAACTTATCCCGCATTAATTGAACTTGGCTACTGCAATTTTTCCTGCAAGCTTGATTTGTTGGTTCATGTCTGAACTTATATTAATTAAATCAAGAACATGTTTAGCTATATTTTACAACACGGTTCTTGTTTCTGGCCTTTGTTGCAGGGCCTCCTGGGCCTGTATGTGGCCGTTCACACATTACCATCATCGTATCACTTGACCATCTCTTTAGATGTCCAATCGGTTCTGAAATGTCTTGATTTGTTTTTTATTCTGTTGCATTCTTTTTTCCCCTTGTTGCATGCCCAAGTTTTCAATGTAACTCATGTTAGGGTTTGTTACGAGGGCTCCAAGCAGATGACGGATCATAATTTACTTGATGGTAAGAATTTTAGCAGAGTAAATATGGTAGATCCGAGTTTGATGATTAGGACTTATTTTTTTTAAAGAAAAAAAGGGTGAGATCCCGAAATGGGATTCACCATGATTCATTAATAAAGGGTTCATAATACATTACTTAGAAGATCAGAAATGAAAAAGAGCATTACTATGAGCTATTACATTTTTTTTGGATAGAACCTCTGACTTTTAAAAATAAGATCATTCCTTCCTATCCAGATGGCCCACATGCCACAACGCTGCAAAAGGCAAGGTACAATCGTCCAACGAATTGCCCCCAATAGCTCTCAGAGAATCCCAGAACTCAACAAAACCAACGGTTTAGACTCAAGCTGGCCCTATCTCATTCCACATCTGTGCCGAGGAGGGGCATCAGAAGAAAAGGTGATCCGTGTCCTCAACATGCTCATCACACCTATCACAAGACGCATCAGCAATACCAAACAATCTGCCTCTCGCTTTGTCACACTTCCTGCCCATTCTTAGACATCAAAGAAAAACTTTAATCCCGCAAGGGATCTTAGCGACCCAAATGATCTTCATGTCTCTGCAGAGGTCTCTGTCTTGGATGTCCTCTTCCCTTCTAAAGTCCTTGTACGCCTTCTTCGTCGAGAACCTGCCACTACCGCCCCATTTGAAATGATCTCTTCCCTCGGAGATGCAAGTAGGCGAAGGCAACTTCGACTGTAATCTAGCAAGCTCCTCTAACATCTGACGAGAGAGATCTACAAGGAATTCTGGCATCCAACTGTTTGACCCACCCTCCTGAGCAACCGAGCAATCCTTCTATGAAGTAAGGGTGAATAGCCTCGGGAACCGACCATCAAGAGGCTCCTCCCCAGTCCAGTCATCACACCAAAAGCGAAATAGCTCATCATCCCTCAGCACCGGCTTCGATTTCGGCTCCATGAGTGGCAAAATAACACGCACACCTACCCACAGAGATGATTCAAAGTGAACCCTATCTGCCACGAGTGCGCCCTTCACCACGTAAATTTCCCTCAATAGTCTTGCAACAAGCCTCGATGACTCCCCCAGATATAAACCACCCACTTCGCGAGCAACACCTTATTCATGCACTCCAGATCCCGAACGCCTAAACCACATTTCCCCCTGGAGCGAATCACATCCTCCCATGCCACAAGGTTGAGGCATGACCCCTACTGCTTACCATCATACCAAAAAAATCTGCGCATCATAGATTCAATCTTTTTCCTTACTCTCGATGGCATGAGACGGGTGGAGAGGAAGAAAATGGGGATGGCAGAAAGAACATGCTTCAGGAGGACCAACTTTCCCCCTCTAGACAGTGTCATTGCCTTCCAGCCCGTCAATCTCTGCTCGAATCGACAAATTACCAAGTCCTAGTCAGACTTCTTAAGCTTCCCAGCGACCAACAACAGACTAAGGTACGCAATGGGTAACTCCCTAAGAGGACAACCTAGCATCTCTGCCAACCTACTACCTTCACTCTCTGCCATCCCAAGGGAATCACCACTGACTTCTACTTGTTATTTTCAACCCGGAAAGGTCACCAAAAATCTCCATTAGCCAAGACGTTCTTCTGACAGTGTCCTTAGAGTTATTCATGAAGATGACCATACCATCTGGGTACTGAAGAAGAGGGGTGGAGATCGTGACCAAACAGAAACCTTCACACCAGCCATCCTCGACCGTACATCTGAACATAGTTGTGAGAGCATCCACAAACAGAACGAAGAGCATCGGAGCAAGGGGGCACCCCTGCCTAACACCTCTTTGTGGTTGAGAGAAGCCCCCAAACGGTCTACCATTGACATGACATAATAAGAGGAAGTCATAACACATCTTTTCATCCAAGAGATCCATTGGTCATGAAACTCGCGTTGTCGCAGAGATGTCCAATTGAAGTTTCAGTTCACACAGTCATAAGCCTTTGGAAAGTCTATCTTCCATAGAACCCCTATCTCCTTTGTTCGCTTCCAATGGAGGCAAATATCTGATTCCATCATCAAGCCATCCGCCATCTTTCTGCCCGGAATGAATGCAGATTTGCACATGCAGTATGATTGAATCGAGCACAACCTTGAGTCTGTTAGCTAGAATTTTTGCAACAATGAGGTAGCTTGCATTGGATAGCGCAATCGGACGGAAATCTCCAACCTCCATCGGGTGCTCCTTCTTTGGAAGGAGGAACATGAGCGCTCTGTTGACCTTCTCAAAACCACAGTTGCCCATCACGAACTTATTCAACAACTCTAGAAACTCCTTCAGCAGCTCCCAAAATTCTCGGTAGAAGAAGATCGGAAAACCATCAGGCCCCGTAGCAACATCAACATTCAAGTCCCAGATTGCACGCTTCACATCCCCCTCTTCAATGGGGATCTCAAGACCATCCGACTGCTCGCTCGAGAGGACCTCCACCTCTCTGCCTAACCGGCCCCAACCTTCATCCCGCTGCCTTCTGGAGATTGAAACAAAGTGACTTTTAAGTGTCGCCCCCACCTGCTCATCTCCAGATACTTGCTCCCCCCTCACTTTCAAGTCGTTAATGTAGTTCCACCTTCTTCTCCCAGAAGCCATTGCATGGAAGAACCTTGTGTTGGCATCTCCTCTCTCAACCACTACTACCTTGACCTTTACCTCCACTTGACCTCCTACTTTCTATCTTTCAGCAACAAAGTCTCTAGGATTTGCGCTCTCTCCCCCAACTCCTCCTGTGCCAAGTGCCAACCCTCTCTGGTCGTCCAGCGCATCCAAGCATGCCACCCCCTCCCGCACCGCTCTTCTTCGAACCTTTCTTTTGCCCTTGAGATCTCTCCCGAAAACCATCAAAAAAATCTTGAGTAGAGCTAAACTTTGCCGCGAACCTCCCAACCGTTGAGCCCTCGGGCTACCAACCTTGCCACTTCTCAATAATCAACTCCCTAAACCCCTCTTCCAATAACCAAGCCAGCTCGAACCTGAAAAAGTAGGAACTTCAGGCCTGCTCGCCTGAATCCCACGGAATGGGAGTATGATCTGAGCGCGACCGCGGCAAAGCCCTCCCCCGAGAGAGCGGAAAAGACATGGAACCCTCAGGCGACACAAAGGATCTGTCCAGCCTCGACCTCGATCTCTTATTGCGTCATGTGTACGTGCAACTGGAAGCATCTAACACAATAAGGCCCCACGAGTGCACCAAGCTTCTGAGCTCCTCAGACCCAAGGTCTCTCCTTCCAGCCTGCAACGGCCTGTCCTCCGGGTACAACGTTACGTTGAATCTCCCCCAATCAGCCAAACACCTCCTCTAACCGAATCTACATGCGCAATATCAGATGCAAGGCAGACCCCCATGCTGCCAGTGGGATCGTAAACATTGGCCACTTTGAGAGAGAGAGACCGTCAGAAAGACGCTTAAGGCCGATAGAGATGGAGTAGAGGGTTTTCCATTCCCTGACTTTCTCAAAAACCGCCCCTTTCCAGGCTGTTACAAGAACTCCCGTTGCTTCTTGCACCTCTTACTGCGCACTGTCGAACAAACCTCCACAACCCATATTTTGCCACTGGGCCCCTCCTTCCCCGAACCTTCATCTCTTGTAGAAGAAAGATATCCACTCTTGCTTCTAAAATAGTGTTCTTCACTCCCAGCCTCTTGTCAGGGCGACCCAGCCCTCTCACGTTCCACGAAAGCACCTTCATAAAGAACCAGGACTAAATTTCTTCACGGGTGGCACCACCCCCCAAGCTCGCAACAAAGCCCCTATCCAACAGATTAAAGTAGCTGGGACGACCACGGATAACATTTGCCTCCACCTGCGAGCGTTATTCCCCCTGGCAGGAGATCGCTGGGCCCACTAACATCCTTCTCTTCTTAAACTTCTTCTTCCAAGCCCCCTTCTTTCGCTCGTAGCAAGCCCCAAACCGTTGCCCTAGTTCCTCGCAGCCAGGCATCCCTTCCCCACTCCCCTCCCCTGTCGACAACAAGAGGCCACTTCCCTCAGCACTCAACCCCCCCTAACGGAAGCCTCCTCCGGATTGGTCCGTGACAAGGCTTGATCACCCTTCGCTGCTTTAAGCCAGAGCTCAACGCCCATGCCCAGTACCGCCTCAGCCACCAGATCTTCGCAGCGAGAAATCTCACGCCCAACACCCATGCCCTCCTCGACTCAATCCACAACTGAATATGCTGCAGCATCGGGTTCATAGAGCAGAGGCCCTGGCTGCTCAGGTAGATCTTCTACCTCATTCGGGGCCACCGACACAACGAAGCGATCCCTCGGGGTCGGTATTCGCTGGGGAAACGGAGCAAGTTGCAGGGTTCAGATCCACCGGATGATCGTGATGCACTATCGGGCTCGGATCCGTGGCTGACCCTAAGTTCGCAATCGGGTCAGAAGACCGTTCCGCCAAGGCTGAGACCCGAACTACTCCTCCCAACAGGTCTTCTGGAAGCATCTGGGTGACCCCACCGATCGAGCCTGCAGATAACGGTGGGAGATGGACCGTCGAAGAGGAATGAACTGCCTCTGCAGAAATTGTGCTGAAATGAATGCGGCGCGGGAGGCTAGGAGCTGTTAATGCACACGCCAGCAACATCGGCCTCTCCTCCTTTGCCCCGCCAGACTGGCCCAAGGTTCGAAATCTCGATTTTGATTTCGTTTCGGTCACCCTCAAAACCGAAATTTCATCGAAATTTCGGGAAATTTCGACAATTTCGATAGAAATGACGGAAATGGCTCAAAAAGCCATTTTTTCAATTTTATTGTAAATTATGATCTTCCAAGTTATTAGAAAAAGAAATAACTTATAAATACACAATTATTTCACACATATTGCTCATCTATACCCCTTATATTGTACATATCGGTCATATCGGCCATATCGGTCATATTGTACAGTAAGTTAGATATTGCAAATGGAGTTAACTTGAGTATTTCAAATAATGAAATGATAGATATACACTTATAGGCTTATAACATACATATCAATCATGTTATCATCTATGACTATGATGGTATGTCACACACCATATCGAACATATCGTTGTTAATACTTAATACTTAATAATAGTAACAATCTTACAAGTTACAACAAGTGAAAATACATATATTTCATGTAGAGTAATAAGAACGTGCACATTAATGATCAATGCAATAATAGATTAAAATATATTACCTGGTGATATGTTTGGTTCAGAGCCAAGAGTTCCGCGGTGGATCTGAATCGCCCCCCTTCCTTGTTGTCTCTCATAACGCATCGCAGATTCAATGAGCTTGCAGTAGTTCTCCCATGTCATGTATGAGTACATGGCCTTGTAGTCCATCACATACTGCCTGTATTGGTGGTCATCGATGGCTATGAGTATATCGAGACGAGGATAACCAGCACTAGATCCGGTATCACGAGTGTCACGACGAGGCTGCGAACTACTGGCTTCAGATCCTCGGGACGATGACGACGGAGTAGGAGAAGATCTCTGCGGAGGAGGAACTGGCGTGTACTCAGGGAAGAAACCATAACTGTCACTAGCAAAGATGCTGCCCTGGCTCTGCTCAGGTTGGCTACCTTGATAGTTCTCACCGCTGTAGCTACTATATCCCCCATACTCACTGTAACCATATGAATTTGATGGAGGTGCATATGCTTGAGGAGGAGGAGGTCCTGGAGGAGGAGCATGAAAGTATTCTGGGAAGACGCCAAATGATCTCTCATCGTACGATGATCCATATCCGCCTAAGGGACTTGGTGTTCCTCCACGATATGGGCTGTCAATGTCCATGCAGCTCAAGGAACCTACATATGATATCAAATCGTCAATGTAACTGTCAGTTGGACGATGGCCACGATCGTACTTGTAATCCATAGGTCCTGGACTCGGATTTGGAACAAACTGTCCATGTGTGTTCCTCTTTCGCTTCATATATTCATGTCCTACATGTAGCCCTTCGTTAAATTTTGTATCCTGTGGTCCACGACCACCCCCTTCCGACCTACCTGAGTATGTTTCCCCACCATCACCCGGTCCACCACGACCAACATCATCTCATCATCATCATCATCTCCACTGTCATCCATTGACTTCGATTTAGATTTGGAGCTAGTGGAGAGAATTTCATCAACAACCGCATCAATCTCGACCTCCAACCCTCCAAGAGGGTCTATAATCCGCCCGAATCTTGCTAGATAGTCACCTACATCTGCTCCCATTTGCTGGCTTATATTATCATTTGATCTTCCACATGGTTGATCAAGAATGGGAGCACCATTGGAATCCATCCACCTCTGGAGAACATCTTCATCAGCATCGTCATCGTGCATATTGAAAATGTATGCAAGATCAATAAGGTCTGTGTAGTCCTCTTTATCTTGTCCCTCCCTTGCATATTTCAGCTTCAGCCTCAAGTTGTAATGCACGTAGACAAGATCATTGAGCTTCTGTTCTCCCAACCTGTTCTGTCTTTTCAAATGGATCAAGTTGAATGTGCTCCAGTTCCTCTCACAACCACCAGCAGATGTGGTTTGAGACAACACTTTCACTGCCACTTTTCGTAGGTTGGGAGCTTCTATCCCGTATAGTAACCATCATTTAGCTGCAAAAAATCAAAACGAGATAAATCAGTAGTAGGAATAAATGACCACACAATCAATGGACTTATCTGTCTTCATCCCTACCAGAAAGAGTATTGCCCCGTCCATTTACCGCAATAATTCGGCCAAAGGAACCCAAGGCATCCCTGAAATACTTAACCTACACATAGAGTCATAAATTGTTACATAATACTCTTAAAGAATATTTTTGTGAGTCCTAATCTAGCTTCAAATTCAAGATTACCTCGTTCATGCACAAGATCTGTGACTTCTCATCCTTGACGGACTTCTCCACCATATTTGTACAGCTGCTAGAAGGTCAACATTTGTACCAAGTCCATTCTTATGCTGGTACATAGGATTGATTCGATTGAAGTAATAAGCTGGAACAAAGTCACGAATGAGCACAATTCTCAGATTCTAAAGAGATATAAAAATTTAAAAAATGAAAAACAAATTAGATTATTACATAATACATACCGGCCTTGTGAAGAGGATTGATAACATGACCGATCACTCAGGTATAAGGTACTAGAAATAGGGTCGTTGCGACCCAAGCGATCAGACCATGTATATCAAGAAAAATGAACCACTCGCGAAGAATAAAATCAATCAAAACGAAGAAGCGGTCCTGCTATGTGATTAACCTGGTATAGCACCCAGGGTCGAACTCAAGGAGCACGGGTTGGCCGAGAGGCCTACGAAGTAGTAAAAATAAAGAAAATAAAAGAACAAAATATTTTTAGTGGTTTTTAATTATTTTTATACTTTTTTTTGGATTTTAATATATAAAGAAAATAAGAAAAGCAAGGAAGAACACAATTCAACAAATTATTTCAAGCACCAAAAATCAACCAAAATCAAAACAAAAATATTTTTATGTGTTTTATATTTTTTTATGTTTTTGGTGAATTTTTGATAATTTTCTGATGTTTATTTTATTTTCTAAAAATCAAACAGTAGCTAAAAACAGTGGTACTGTCCAGCCAAGCCAAAAGTCCCTAGATAAAATATCTAAGGGCCTCAAAATGGCCTAGAGGTAATTTTCCTGTAAAGTAGGTAAAACAAGGAAAATTTAGGTACCAAGTTTATTATTTTTGGGTTTTTAATTTATTTACTAGAATTTTTATGGACTTTTTGGTGTTTTTAAGTTTTTAGTGTTTTCCAGTGGTGAAAAATAGCAAAATTGGCTGGAAAATCAAACAAACTAAACTAAACAGTAGCTAATTTTTAGGGAATTTTTGAAGGAGTTTTATATTTTTTTGTGATTTTTCAAACTAGACAGTGACGAAAATATAGGTTTTTGAATTTTTAAAAATAGCAAACAAAATCAGAAATGTCCTCAAAAATCCGTGAAAATCCTACACCATGGCAGGAGCCATGTGTCAAATTCTCATTGGATTTGGAGGTGATTTGATATTTTATTCAAAAATAAAAAGAGGGTACTGTGCACAGGGACTGAAATGCAAATACCCAAAGTTCTGGGGGTCCCGGTGCAATTAACCCAGCAAAAACACGCGCCACGCGCGTGCCTGGGGGCACTCAGGGACCTAAATGTAACAAAAATAAGTCCCGAGGGCTTATTGGTAACACGTACCAAAAGTCCAGGGGCCTCACTTGGCAAATTACCCAAGAAATATCGCACATGTGTAAATCAATCACGCACAGGGGTATAAGTGCAAATATCTAAAAACTTTCATTCATTTCATAACAACCAGAACTACAAGGGCATATGCTGCAAATAACCCAAAATATCACGTGGCGAAGCACGTGTCCACAACAGGCAAGGGTATAAATGCAAATAACATGAAGCTCAGGGTCCTCTATGCAAATAGACCTAAAACTAAACAACTAATTTAACTATTTACAGGACTAATACGAAATAAAACAAAGATAAGGGCCTAAGGGTAAATTACCCTTTATTAACCGGAGCGGCTGGATGATTGCCACGTGTAGATCTCACGGTCCAGATGGGGGCGGCTGTCCTGCGCTGGGACTGCTCTGGCTGATCCAACGGTGGATGACTGACACGTGTGGATCTGACGGTCCGGATCGAACTCCTCAGATCTGACGTCAAAGGGCGCTCCAGGAACCAACGGTGGAGATGGCGTTGGAGCTGGAGACTGATCCAACGACGCTGGAGGATGCTGGAGAACTGGTCCCCGGCGAACTTCGCCGGGCTCGTGCGGGCGTTGGCCTCCTCCTCGGAGCGCTCTGATGGTCGGAGAAGAAAGCTGGTGCGCTCCTGCGTCTGCTGCGATGCTCCGATGATCGGCCCGAGCTCCGCTGAGCTCGGGCGAGGTCGACGGAGCTGGTCTTCTGGCTGAATGACGGAGAGCCTCAGGTGGCCCTCGTTCTGACCTGCAAAGTGAACCAAAAGACTCGCGGGTCGAGGGCAAATTGCCTCGACCCGGTTAGGCGATGTGGAGGTGGCTCGTGCGTCGGGACGGTGGGTTCCGGCGAAGGTGGTGGACGGAGGAGCCCGGTTCCCAGCTCCTGTGCGAGCTGGGTTGGGTGAGTGGGTGCAGAAGGTGCGTCGGGAGGAGGTGAAGGTGTGGGTCGGTTCTGATGATCGCGATGGGTGGCTGGATGATCGGAATCGAAGAAATACGTCGACGGCGAAAATTGGGCGTAACTGGAAATCGAAGGAAATGGGAAAGCTAAATGGCTACCTGAATGGTCGAAGAGACTGTGGCGGAGCTGGGGAAGCTCCCGGTCTTGGCCTCAAGGGACGTCTCGGCCCGAGGCTCGAAGCTCGCTCAGGTGGCGGAGCTACGGCGGCTACGTCGCCGGATCAGTGGAATTCTCCTCCTCTCCTCGCTGCAACAGGTGGAATCGGTCGCTGTCACTCTCGCGGTCTCTCTGGAGCTCACAGGGAAGGAGGCGAATGACCAAAGATGGAGAGAGAAGGTGGCGGAGCAGCGGCTTTATAAGGCTAGGGGTCCGAGAAGAATGGGTCCGGGCAAGCTCAGGAGCGCGCGGATCCCGAGGGAGCGGCTCCAGCGAGGATGTCGGATGCACGGCGAAGGATTCGGACCCGGGGTTTGGCGGATTGGTGATCGGGTCGAGCGGGTAATAATTGGAGAAATCGGGTCCGCTGCTCAGACCCGTGGGAAGTGGTCCTGGGGGGGCTAGTTGACCGGGCGGTCAACATCCCCAGGACCCAATGGAATCAGGCCACGTGTCTAAACTTTGAGCTCCAAAATAAGGTAGCAAAAACAGGGGTAAACAGGAACAAAAGAAATACCCAAAAGGTCTCACATCCCCCTATACTTAGGGTAAAGTGCACCCTAAGTATAGCATAATCATAAGATGAAAAAAAAGGGATGTGGGACTAAAGAATGTGGTGATATGGACATCTGGATCTATACAAGGCGGAAGATCAGTGAAACTCAGGCGTGAGATGCATTAGATGTGAGTCAAAGACAACATCTCACGCAAAATGAATAGGGCAAGATCAACGACCCGCGGCTCATGATCTAGAAATGGCTTGAGCCGCTGGCCGTTCACTCGAAAGGTACTCTCAGAAGACAACTCAGATATGTCGATGCTACCGTTGTCGTGTACCTTTCTAACTAGATAAGGTCCTTCCATTTGCTCTGTAACTTCCCTGGAAATAATCGTAGCCTCGCATCAAACAGCCATACTCTCTGTCCAATCTCAAAATGTTTGTGGCTGATATGAGAATCATGCCACTCCTTCACTTTCTCCTTATAATGTAGGCTGCTTGAGAAAGCTGCATCTCTAAGCTCCTCCAGGGCAGCTAACTCTGACCTCCTCTGGTCTCCCATACCATCTGGATCCATCAGAATATCTGTAACTGCCCAAAGTGACTTGTGCCTCAGCTCAACAGGTAAATGGCATGGCTTGCCATACACGAGGCGAAGAGATGTGCCCAAAGGTGTCTTGAAAGACTTTCTTATATGCCCACAAGACCGAGTCCAAAAGCTGTGACCAATCCTTTCGGTCAGGGCGAACGACTTTCTGCAATATAGTCTTAATCTCCCTATTCGACACCTCGGCTAGACCATTCGTCTGTGGATGGTAAGGTGTAGCAACACGATGATCTATACCAAACTCGCTAGCAAGTGCCTTCACCTGGTCGTTGATGAAGTGAGATCCCCCATCAGAAATCAGAACTCGTGGAACCCCGAACCGCGTGATGATATGCTTCCTCAAAAATCTGCAAATTGTCCTCGCATCAGCGGCTCGGTGGGGATAGCCCTCCACCCAACGACTCACATAATCTACGGCCAACAGAATGTACTCAAATCCCTGACTCTTAGGGAATGGACCCATGAAATCGATGCCCCATGCGTCAAAAACCTCTCAGAAGTGAATGGGCTGCATCGGCATCATATCACGCTGTCCACAAGTGCCCATCCTCTGACAGTCAGTACACCTCTTCACGAACTCATCTGAGTCCTTGAAGAGGGTAGGCCACCACAAGCCGGATTGGAGCACTTTCTGTGCTGTTCTCCTCCCAGAATGATGTCCTCCTGCCTCAAGCTTGTGGCAGTAAGTGAGGATGCTATGGTGTTCCTCCTGAGGGATACACCGACGCCAGACGCTATCCCCTCCTTCGTGGTAAAGGATGGGATCCTCCCAATGGTAGGACTTGGCCTTCGCAAGGAAGGTCTCAAGTCTCTGCCTGGGCCAATCTTGTGGGACTTTCCCAGCAACGAGAAAGTTCACAATATCGGCGTACCACGGGAGTGAGGCGATAGCAAGATCGCCTCATCTGGGAAGGTATCTCTAATAGGATCAATCTGCTCAGACTCCTCAGGCTGCTCTAAACGGGAGAGATGATCCGCCACCACATTCTTGACTCCAGGCTTATCCTTGATCTCAATATCGAACTCCTGGAGTAGAAGGATCCATCTAGTCAGTCTGGCCTTGGCATCCTTCTTTGCCATGAGGTACCTGATGGCGGTGTGATCTGTAAACAAAGTCACTCTAGATCCAATGATATACGATATGAACTTATCTAGGGCGAACACTACGGCTAGCATCTCCTTCTCTGTGACCGTGTAATTCCGCTGGGTGGAATCCAATGTGCGGCTAGCGTAGTGTATGGCAAATGGAACTCCATCCCTCCTCTGTCCCAGCACTGCCCCTACGGCAAAATCGGAGGCATCCATCATGATCTCGAATGGGGAGAGACCAATCAGGCGGTTGGAGGACAGGAGCCTCAATAACACACTGCTGGAGAGTCGCGAAGGATGAAAGACACTTGTCATCGACTAGGAACTCGGTGTCTTTCGTCAAGAGGTCAGTCAACGGTCGGGCAATCCTGCTGAAATCCTGAATAAATCTCCTATAAAATCCAACGTGCCCCAGGAATGACCGTAGCTGCCTCAGATTGGATGGCGGTGCGAGTTTCCTAATGACATCAACTTTGGCCGGATTAACCTCCATGCCCCTGTTGGAGATGATATGGCCAAGCACCGTCCCTTGAGTCACCATGAAGTGACTCTTCTCTCAAGATAAAACCAATGATACTCAATACATTGCTGGAGTACCCGGTCTAGGCAGTCAAGACAGGAGTCGAATCCGTCGCCGTAGACCGAGAAATCGTCCATGAAGACCTCCAAACACTCCCCTACCATGTCCGAAAAGATCGACAACATTCACCTCTGAAAAGTCGCAGGGGCATTGCATAGCCCAAATGGCATGCGTCGAAAAGCATATGTGCCGAAGGGACAGGTAAAGGTGGTCTTCTCCTGATCCTCAGGAGCGATGGCCACTTGGTTGTAGCTCGAATACCCATCCAGGAAGCAATAATGGCTCTTCCCTGCCAGTCTCTCAATGATCTGGTCAATAAAAGGCAAGGGGAAATGGTCCTTCTTAGTGGCCTGGTTGAGTCTCTTGTAGTCAACACAAACCCTCCAAGAGGTGGGTACTCGTGTAGCAATCTCCTCTCCCGACTCACTGATCACAGTCGTGATGCCCGTCTTCTTGGCACCACATGCAAGGGGCTGACCCACTTGGAGTCGGAAATGGGATAAATAAAATCTGCACTCCACCATTTTGATATTTCCTTCATCACGACCTCTCTCAGGTTGGGGTTCAGTCGCCGCTGGAACTCACGCGACGGCTTCGCCCCCTCCTCGAGATAGATATGGTGGGAGCACACTGATGGACTAATCCCATGGAGATCTGCTACGCTCCATCCGATCGCCTTGCGGTTCTTTTCAAGAACCCCCATCAGACGGGATTCCTGCTCTCCAGTCAACTCGGCGGAGATGATGACTGGGTACATCTCTGGCTCGCCCGCAAGGAACCGATACTTCAGCGAAGTAGGGAGCGGCTTCAGCTCTGGAATGCTCGGTGCTGGCAAATCTGGCTGCGGAAGAAAGTGAGTGAATGCTGCTAAGTCTGCCAAATCTGCCTGGGAGAAAGAAAGCGCACTCTCGCAAACTGGATCGGGGGAAGGCTGCTCAATTGCATTGTCTCTGGTCTGCTCTGCATCTACCTCCTCCTCATCTGTAGGCTCAGGTGGACTCAGGTCTGGCATCTGATCATCACAATCGGCCCAATTAGACTCTGAATCCGAGGGATCTGTATCAACCGTGGTGGCATCAGTACCACCGTAAAGCAAGGTGGCCTCAGCACCACCATCACTGAAAATTGTGTCGCGATCAAGGACCGGCTCTGCTGCCTCTGAGGTATCCTGAACCAGGGCTGTGCTCTCCAGACTCTCCTCTGCTATCATCTCTGCATTAGCTGTGTCTGAAAATGAGAGGATGGTCTGTGCTGCGGGATCTGCCCAAGCTGCCTCATCGTCTGTGATCACAAAATCACAGTCCCGGTGGATGTTTGGCTCTGCGTCTGTCAGCTGCTCTGAATCGGTACTGGCCTCTGAGCGGGATCTCTCTCTAGTTCTATAGTCCTCGACCGTCTCTATTTGTATACTCTCGCCCTCGACGCGAAAGTACACCTTCCCGCTATCATGATCAGTCACCGCCTTGGCTGTGGCCAAGAACGGACGACCAAGGATGATGGGGGTATCGGTCACCGACTCAGGGATCTCCATGTCCAACACTACGAAGTCCACGGGGAATTTCAGGCCCTGAATCGTGACGATAACGTCTCGTAATAACCCCTTCGTCCTCTTGACAGATCGATCAGCGAACTGAAGGACTGTCCTGTTCTGTCGAAGAGTGCCCAACTCGAAGCGGTCGAGAAGGGCTGCCGGAAGAAGGTTGATCGACGATCCGCTATCTAGTAGAGTACGGTCGAACCTCTGCTCACTAATCTGGCATCTGACATACGGGGCCCCTGAATCTGGCCTCTTGGCTGGCAGTTGGTTCTGGATCGCAAAACACGTGGCTTTCGTCAGCACATGGATCTCTAAAGTGTGGTTCCTCCTCTTCCTCCTGACTATAGTCCTGTCTCTCAAAGAACGCTGGAGCAGGGGGATGTGCTGCAAAGCCTCCTGGAGGGTCAGCTGGATGTGGAATCGATCTATAATGCTCTGGCTGAACTCCTCAAGCTCTCTCTTTTTTGGATCTTTTTCTTTTTTCTTCCCCTTCCCTATCTGAAGGGCTCTAGGGAAGGGAATCACAGGGTCCTTCGCAGATGAAGGACTAGGAAAAGGCCTAGACGGCTCGACGGCCGGATCCACACATACATCATGCACCACAGTGGGACCAGAAGAAACTAACCCTTTTCCTTTATTCAAACCAAAGTTCTGAGATACATCAAGGCGAGGAAAGACAACATCTCTCTCAACACAAACACCGGTGGCCTCAGTACCACCTCTGGCTGGCTCTACTGCTGCTGCTACTGGACGTCTCGCGGCATCAGTACCGCGGGCTGGCTCGGCTATCCTGGTGGCGTCAGTACCACCTCCTCGAACTGGTGAAGCGACGGCCTCAGTACCGCCGGTGGGATCAGCATCCTTGGTGGCATAAGTGCCACCATCATCATCTGGAGCGGCCTCAGTACCGCTCTCCTCCTCCTCATGTGGCGCCTCTGAAGTATCCTCGTGGTGAAGCTCAGATGAGGCGCCGCCGCCTGCTGGGGTCCTACCGCTCCTAAGTGCAACAAAATCAGCATCAAACAGATCCGACGATGTATCAACAAATGGGTCACTAGGAGTGGCAAACTCAGTATGCACTACCTGCTTAGATTTCCTCTTGAGGTTGTTCGGGTTCGGCTCAATCTGTGCAGGAATGGCGGCCTTCCCCCTCACAAGGTCCCGCATCTCCTGGCGGAACTCGTCCATCTCCCGTCTAAATGTCGCTTGCTGATCCGTGAGGAGGCGGGCGATGTCATCCAAGGCGGGGCTCTCGTGGGAGCCCGACGGGTAGCCTCTCTGGGGGTGAGGCTGCTGGAACTGCTGCTGGTGGTAAGAGGGGTATGAGGAAGGGTGCTGCTGCTGAACTGGGTGAGCCTGCTGCTCACGTCTCCACGACTGTCCCTGCTGCTGATAGGGACGAGGACCGAAGGATGATGGCTGGTGTGTCTGGTATGCTGGGGGATGCTGCTGCGACTGGTGATCTCTCTGCTGACCGTACTGCTCTCCCTGACCTGACGGCTGCTGCTGGGGCTGGGCACCACCACTCCCCCACCTGTATCCGGGATGGTCTCGTCGGATCCCAGGCTGGGGGCGGTCATACCAAATCCCGTTGACATCCATCAACGACTCTGCATCGTAAGGGGCTGGCGGATGTACTGCCAGAGGCTGGTCCGGCTGGTAAACCACCATCTGCATGTCTGGAGATGGTGGGGACTGATAGGTGGGCTGCGGCTGCTGGTACGGCTCCGCCTGTACAAGATGAACCTGTCTAGGCTGCTGTAGGGGAGCTGGAGCGCTGGGACGAGCTGCTGCTACTGCCGGAGTCGCCTCGCGACTGAAGACGGGGCTGTGGAGTCGTCTGTGCCTCCTGGAGACACATGAGCTGTGTCTTCATGTCGCTCAGAGTCTGTGCCATCTGCTCCATCTGCGCTATTCCCTGGCACTGCTTCTTCTCAATCAGCTCCATGCGGTCCAACTTCTCGCTGATGATGCCCATGTCCGCAGCGGACGACTCTGCCTGTGCTGCTGCGACTGCGGACGTACTAGATGGACCTGCATCCACCTGTGCTATCCGCTGGTACTGCACGGGTCCTGGCTGCTGTGGCTGGCGTCTCTGAGTATACAACCTGGTCTGGGACATCACCATGTAGTTTTCGGCCATCTCCTCGTAGATGGCCCAGACCTGGTCGTGGTCCTTGGCAAAGTAGGACCCGCCGCAAGAAGCGTTCACCAGACCCTGAAGCTCTGGCGTCAACCGCTGAAAAAGCTCTGAACTAGGTTCGGCTTGGAGATGTCGTGGTGCGGGCATCTGTCTAGGAGCTCTCGAAACCTCTCCCATGCCTCGTGAAACTGCTCGTTGGGGAACATGGAGAAGTTCCTGATCAGGGCCCTCGCTGCATTCGTCCGCCTGAGTGGATAGTACTTGTTCAAGTACTCGGTGCGGAGCTGCTCCCAGGTGTAGACAAACCTCCCTAGATGCTTCAGCCAGGTGGCTGCTCTATCTGCCAGTGAAAAAGGGAAGGCTATCATCCGGATCGTGTCCTGGTCCACGTGGCGATCGTGGACAGTGCTGCAGATCATCAGGAACTCCTGGAGGTGGAGGTTGGGCTCCTCAGTGGCAAGTCCGTGGAAACGGGGCAGTAACTGTAAGGTGTTCGGGGGGAACTTGAAGTCCCCCACGATCGCCGGCACTACTACCCAATGATGCATGAGTGTCGATCCGGGGTTGTGCAACTCCCGCATCGGTCGTGGTGGTCCTCCTGCCGCGGCGCCTGCCGCTGCGGCGGCTTCTGCTGCTGCGGCTGCTGCGGCTCGTGCCTCTGCATCAGGTATCTCCTCAGGCTCGCTCTGCTGGTCTCGCTCTGCTCTGAGCCTCTCCAACTCTCGCCTCATCTCTATCATGAATGCCCCCTGATCGCGTAACTGCTGCTGGACTGTCTCAAGTGGTGCGATCAGGGTGGAGTTGATCGCTCCCTGGTCTAGTACAAAATGCTCGGGCTGACGGGAGTGATCATCTGAACTGCCGACCATGGCGACGTCTGCAAAATCAAACGAGCCCAACTCAGGTGCTGTCAAATCAATCA